>VZSF01007657.1:642593-685255 GCA_013398295.1 Chionis minor | reverse complement strand
GACGGCCGCCCACTTGGCGGGAAGGGGGGGGTGAAGGGGCGCGGGGGGGGCGGTGCTTCTCCGTTGCCGTGGTGACGCGGGGCGCCCGTCGGAAGTAGCGTAGAGGCGGGCGGGGCGGGGCGGGGCGACGCTTCCGGGCACGCTGTTGCATCAGCTCGCGAGCCGGAGGGGGGAGGAGGAAGAGGAGGAGGAGGAGGAGGCAGCAGCAGCAGCAGGATGGCAGCGGCCGCCGCCGAGCAGGGTAGGTCGGCGACCGGCACCGCCGTGGCCCGGCGAGGCGAGGCGTGGGGTTCTCCGGGGTTGTCACGACATGGCGCCGCCGCTGTCGCGGTTGTTAGGTGGGCGCCGTGACGTCGGCGGTGGCGGAACGGGGGGGGGTGGGGGGGCGCTGAGCCACCCGCCCTGTCACGGCGGCTGAGGCGTCGGGGCGGGAAATGGCGGCTGGGGGCGTTGAGGCGTCGCCCCGGCGGCCTCCTCAGCGCGTCCTTTGGGGGCCTGCGGTGCCGGGGTCCCCCCCAACGCACCCGGAGGGTGCGTTCGGGGGGACCCCGCCGTCGCAGGCCGCCGAGGTGCGAGGCAGGCGCAGCTATCACGACATGCTTGGTGAAGAGGCGACATGTGAAACCAGACACCCCCCCCCCCCCCCGCGCCCGTTGTTGGGTGAGTGTCCCTGGGGAGGTCACCTGTGTCCCTCGGTGGTGGGTGACACGTAAGCAGCTCCTGATGCCGCTTCAGGGTATCGGGAGTTTGGAGTTAGGAGCGCGGCGTGTGCCAGGGTCTTGCACGTCCATGAGGCGGTGGGAAACGCGGATCTCTAGGTGCCACTTGCACCTCTCGCAAGGACCTGTGGTGCCTTGCAAGAGCATGGGAGGCGATCCACATCGTGCCTCGCCACTCGTGTAAAAATTAACGATGGCACATCGCATATTTGTGGATAAAAACTCGGAGCTTCTCCATACTGAAGGCTGGCAACAGCTGTTCTCCAGCTTGGTGGGTTCGAAGAGATGTTAGGTGGCTGCCAGACCGCTTAGTCAGTTGTGCGTTTATCACCCCATCGTCTGCTCTCTTTTGCCTGCCTCTGTCTCCCTTACTGTCTTTCCTAGTCATCTGTGTTCTCCCTTGAACTTGTGTCTGAACTTTTTGACTTTTCCGGATTTTTTTTTGTGGTCGTGTTTTAATGACGGGTTACACTGTGCTCTTCCATATGGAAGGAGGGCTAGGGTAGTCCTATAATTTTTGGCACTACTGGAGCAAATGGAAACTTGGAATACCAGTCATACAAGTATGAAATACCTTTATGGTGTGTAAGGGGTTGGAAATTTCTGTCATTCCAGTTAAGGATCTGTAGATTCAAAGATTTTCCCCCTTTTTCTTTGTTACTGAAAGTTACTTTGCTCTTTGTTCATCAGAGGTAATGTTCCTATGCGAGGGAGTATGGAAACACAGTTGTCAAGGGACTGGCTTTTTCAGATATCTTTTCAGTACATTAGTTAAGGTAGGGGGGAAAAAGCTCAGTTCAGGTACGCTCTAAGAAGCTTTTTAGTTAAGGTTATTATTGGGGAAATATTATTTGCTATTTATGTAAATTATAGTTGTTAGATTTAGTTTCAGTTCAGAAGAAGTGGAAGGGGAACTCACAGGACTAAAGTGAGGACTGAGCAGCTCTTCCTTGGTGGGATACTCCCGTCTTAAAAATCCCTGCTCTGCTGAAAGCCTCTTGATCCTCATGTGTGGGTCTTGAAAAGTCCTTTGTCTCTCCATGTGTATGCTGCGTCTTGCATAGGTGGTATAGCTACATTGGTTCAGTTCTTCTGAAATTTTTATGGAAAAGGATCATTCATCTTGGCTGAGGAGGTAGTTGGACTTCCTTCCGAAGCTACCAGAGTGGCCAGCCACATGATAAATGGCCAATTTGGAGCCGTATTATTAATGAGACAAGTTACACTTATCTTTTATGAGTTGTTTTAAATTTGTGAAAGCCAAATTGGAAGAGAAATGACATTTTAAAATATTCAGAAACATCTAAGATTTTTTCTTAGTGAATGCCTCTGCAGAAATCCCAGAACGTTTCAGTTGTCATCTAATTATGACTGACAAGGTTAGCAGGTTCGGGGAAGCCCATGAAACCTAATGTTTCCCTGAAGCAAAGTAACTCCTTGGTTTTGTGTCAGCTAGCTACCTGCCTACTTTATTTCTCTATTTACTTTGCTGTCAACACTTTCAAGGAACAGAGTTTTCATTTTCAAGTTAATAAAAGTGAAAAATTTCCATCAAATTTGATACTGTGTGGGTTAAACATCTTGATTAAACTTCAAAAGGTACTTTATGTGCAAATAAAATGCAGAAGCGATCTTATACCTTTGAGTCTGTGTGTTGGTGTGGTCTTGCAGGCAAATTCCCAGTGTTCTTTGGTAGTCTCCAAAGCGCTCCATGCATGGAAAGAAGAATGTGGGACAATTACATCGCCCAAAGAGATCATACGCTGGCAATTATTGTATGAGAACTGTATTAATTAATGTCTATGGTGGATTTTTTTTGAAACATCTTTTTAATGCCAGAGGAGTGTTACATTACTAACATTAATTCTTGTAATTTTTCAAGGTTATTTTGCTACCTGTCCAATACTCGTGCTCAGTGCTTGTTTTCTGAACAGAGTTGCCCTTGAGTGCTATGATTTGATGTCTACGAATCATTCCATTCACATGAGTTAGCATTCAGTGTTATGCAACAGCTCTGTAATACTCCTGCATTTCTGTTGTCAAGAAGACACTTCCTAATGCAATTGAGTAGTAGCAACTGTTAAGTTTTCCGTTTTGGGAGGGGAAAAGAATGCAGTCAGATAGAAAGGCTATTTCATAGCCTGGTTTCCTAAAGTAACAGGGGTAAAACAGGTCACACCTATATACGTCTATTGTCCCTTCTCCTTCAGTAGTTTTTAATCCGTTGAATGGTATTAGTTACATTTGACAGTGGGCTGCCTCTTGCGCACAGTTGCGCACAGACTGAGCAAAGATGAGTTGGAGCTGTACAGGAGGTTGGGGATGCTGAAGCGTATGGGGGGAGGTGATGAAGCACTTAGGAGGTACAAAGAAATATTTCAGTGGGAGTGTGTGATGAGTTAAAGGCATTGCGAGACACTGAGGGAGGGAAACTGAGAGTGCAGAATATAAATCACAGAAAACCAAGATTCTGATTCTCTTGGTTCTAGTAGTGATATAAATGAGATCAGAACAGACTTTTATGTAAAGATAGTTTTGACTGATTTCTTTTGCTTGAAAAAAAAAAAAAGGTCCTCTGGTATACTGCCTTCCAAACACAGCAAATTTGCTTGTATCTCTGCATCTGACCACAGCAGAGAGTAGAACACACCTGTGCCAGCTTTAAGCTAGCTGTCGTGGTTTGAAAAGTAGCCGTCGGTCTTGAAAAGGAAGTTTGGAGCTCAGCAGAGCCTGTGAAACCAATGTGGGAGACTCGGTACGGTGAGTGTGCTGGGAGCTCGAGACTACTGTGGCTCAGCTGCTGCTGTGTCCTGAGAAACCCCGTCAACAGCTGCTCAGGTGTGTTCGTGCTGTACTGCGCTTGCTGTGGTGTGCAGTCATGGACATGAGTTTGGGCTGAATTTGAGTCAGTGATCAGTCTCAACATAAAGACATCCTCCTGTTAGGTTCCCTGGGCTAACTGGTTTCTTTGATGTATTACACTTTCAAGTCTGTTGCTGCTCTTGTAACTAGACGTAACGTCAAACTTCATAATTTCAAGTATTAATGTGCATGCCAAGATTGTTCTGTTAAGTAATTTTGGCTGCCCTGCTATCAGGGCTGAGCTGGTACTGACATTCACGGGCGGTATTTGCCATTTCTCCTCACCAAAATTAGCTTATACGAGTTCTGTCATCTTTGTTGTATTTGTGTGTAAGTTTGTGCAACTTCTCTTTTAGATTGGTTTACAGATGTGGTTGGAAAGCACTTATATTGTTTCAGATACACTGACTTGCTTCCCATTAGCACCCTGGTGTGTGAATAATGGTCGTAATAACCCTAATAATACTTTGCAAATTGAGTGTTGCTTTCCTTGCAGTAAGTCTTTAAAGATCTTTTCTTTGAGATACAGTTTCATTTCTGCACAGATCATTCCTGTAATGCCTTTTTTTTTGGCCTTCTCCCTCATATGATTCATGGATACAAAATTCACATTCAAGGAAGACTTATGTCTTACGTTTCCATAGTTAATGAACATAACTATTTCCAACTATTTCACGTGTATAAGCAGGTAGAGTTCTATGATGATAAACATCAGTAAATACTTAGGAGCCTGAAAAGTTTATGGTAAAATCAGCTATGTGAGCCGAAGCTGAATCCCATTCAGCTGGGTAAGGCAAGCCCATAAGGTCTAGGTATGAACCATTATTTACTTGTTATTCCTTATTTATACTGAACAGTTACACAGATAACCCTTGAGAAGGACTGAGACTTTATATGAATCTGAGTTTCCTTTTGTGTATGAATTTTAAATATCTTTTGTGACCTTTAATTTTTAATTTTTTTAGTCACTGATCTTTTTTATTAGTTCTGCTTATGTGACACTATATCCCACTTACACTCAAAAGAGTCAAACACAAACATAGTTGGTATCTAGCTGCCATTTGCCTGTCGTTCTGAATTCCTGTAGGATATTTTAATAATTGATTTCCTTGTAGGAAGTGAACTGCTCATAAAGTCTTAACTGATGATATTTGGAAAGAACTTTTCAATTCTGCAGTTTCTCAAATTCTGTTCTAGCCATCGCTTCCCCATCTCCTTTCACCCATCCCTTTCCAAGACTGTTGGTCTATGAGCACCTCCAGTGCTTTGGGCGCTGCTCATGCAGAGTAGTGTTCGAACTAGTGTAAGAAGCAACACTTGTGCGGGTTTGGGAGCAGGGACAGGTTTTCTCATTCTGCCTCTCTCACTTTATTGCACTATGACCTTGACTACGTCTTAAATTACCTTCTTGGCTGACTACCTAGGCAAGATATTGGCTTAATGTTTATACTGTACTTTGAACACGAATGGAATTACAAACATTGAATCATTGTAGGAAAATATGAATGCTAGGTCTGCCTAATGTCAGGGCTAGCCCTGGTACCATAAGCTCCACAGTGCTTTGTACCTGCTGACTTACACAGGGCTTGCCGTTACTGTGAGCATCTGTACCAAGTCACAGAACTCTCCTTTGCTTCCTCTGTGTCCCTGCCTTTGTAAAGATGAGACATAGTTGAATCTGCTTTGCCTGTATACCAAATAAATTGTGGAATTAAACAATTGTGAGGGAGGAGCATGATCTAATATCCTTTCTGTTTGTTTGTGTAGATCTTACTAATTTTAAATATTATTCACATGTCTGAGGAGAGAAAGTCATATAGGATAAGTATGAAAATATACAGCAACAGCTTAAGTTTTGAGTTGTGAGAGCAAGTAGAGGTAACTGAGCATCATGCTGGGAGCTTGCATGCGCCACCGGTCCTGCAGAGGTTTAAGGATATGCTCAACATCAGTAGACGTACTCACAGCGTATCCACAGTGTATAAAATTAATCATATTTAAATATTTGCTAGATGAGTGTTTTAGCTGTGTGGAAAAGAGTGACTTATTCAGTTCGATGTGTGTGAAGAATTTTCTCCGATTTCAAGTAGATAATATTTCTTCATGAAAAGGACCTGTGCTTTTGTCCTATTATTCTTTGGAAAGATGTCTCCAAAAAACTTATCCCAGCATGAACGTAATCCTCTTTATAGGAAATATATAGTCATTCGGTAGCTTGTGTTACATATATTTTTCTCAAATTTCTTGTCACTCGCCAGAGCTAATTTAGAGGGGGAGATATATAGTTTAAGGATATATTTTGGTCATGGGATCTCCTTTTTCTTTTAATGCTGACCAAATGTCCTGTGCCTCTCTTTACAGCTTCCAGCTACAGTTTTATTCTGAGCATTAGTGAAGAGGAAGCCAGGGTGAAGGCTTTGAACGAGTACCTGAGCACTCGTAGTTATATCCAGGGGTTCACATTTTCACATGCAGATGTGGAGGTATTCAGAAAGTTTTCGGGGCCACCTGTGGACCAGTATATCCATGTTGTCCGGTGGTACAGACACATAGAAGCAATCTATGATGGCAGCAGTGAAAAAAATGAGCCTTGTAAACTTCAAACAAGTGAGTAATATGAAACTGGTGGGCAGGTTATAGACTAGCTGACATTGTATTGGTTTTTATTGGTGAGAATTCCTAGAAGTTCCCTTTCATAGTCTCCTGCACGCTTTAAAATTTACCGTATCAACTTGTATTCAAGGTCATGAAATTCTTCTTGCATACAGTTACTGCATAATTGATAGATCATGACCTACTTGAATGTTAAAGCTCTGTTTCCACATGTCTTTGATTTTTAAAATTCCTCAGTGTACAGAATTTGATTATGTGTATTTTCTTTAAAAAGCTAGCTGCTGGATTGTAAAAGAATATGTGGGTTTTGGCTTGTTCCCTAAAATATCAGGATTTGCTCAGTCCACTTTTTTTTACCTGCAAGGGTAACTAAATAGTTGTTGTATAATATACAAATTCCTGATAAAGTAAACTGAATACTGCCTCTTACAATTGTTATTAACACTGAATTTCAAAAATAATGTTTGAGGTTCTTTTTTAACCATGGTAATTTAGGCATTGCTGACGATTTGAGGAAATGCTTACCGGTTAATCTAGGTCATTGTGTAAGCATGGGTGCTGGCATTTTTGGGAGCTGCATCACTCTCCTGAGTTGTTTTCCAATGAGCTAGTCTAATTTAATTGCTTTATAGTGAGGGAGTTCCTTTATATTGCTCAGGGAGTCATGAAATAATTAATAATAACACAGAGCTGTTGTATAGTGCTTGCAATACCGACGAATGAATGCATGTCTGTTGTTTTTTCTGATGGTTGTTGACTAATATTACTCCAATGCCATCTTCTCACAACCTCTCATCGTGTGTTCTCAATTCCTAGCAGACCAGCAGTTAAAACCAGGCTGCTGCGAGTAGATTTCTCTATACGTGCGTGTGCCTGCATGCGTTTGTGCTGGTTATTGATGTCCTTTCAGCAGTGAAGGGATCTCAGCTGTACCCCTGGCTCCAATAGCAGATTTAATGCCACTAACTACAATTTGTCTACAGACTTTCATGGATCAGGGTGGAGCAATAAGAGAAAAGGTTTCTGTTTTCCTGTCCATGAAATCTTTAATGCTAATTCTCCCCGTCTGAAGGGTTATGTCTTGTTATCTTCACCAACTGCGCATATGTATCAGAAGTCCTGAAATGGTATTCTGCAGTGTTCACTATGAAAATGACATGTGAATCTGCCACACTTCCTAGACCTTGGATATTTCATCAGTGGTTTTCTGGGTGTATCGGAGAGCTCCAGGGGTGGATTAGAGCAAATGAACTTCAGTTCAACAAGGGGGAAGACTATAGCTGGCAGAGACGTAACTGAACAGACTGAACAGTCTGCCTTTTACTTTGCCCTTGGTATCCATGTAGGGGATATAATGTGATGCCTAACTCGCAAGCTGAGAACTTTAGGGTGCAGTATCTGGGTTTTTTCTTATGTTTAGTGTGGTTGTAAGTAAAGAAAGCTTTACAGATTTATCTTTTATTAGACTAACCCACATAGGCTTCTTTCCCCAAGGGGAATGTTAGCCGCAATTAAGCATGCCAGCGTAATCTTTGTAAATCAAAGGGTAAACAAATCCATACCTTGGTATATGGTCTGTGTTACGGATAGACTACTCTTGAACTTGAGGTAGTCTGTTTGGGAGTACCTCATACAATGAACTCTTTAGAATAAACACATATTTCTATGGATCCATAACATGGAAATTAAATGGAGTCCATTTGTGAGACAGAGTACTACAGTTAATGTCTTTTTTTCTTATTTAGGCAGTTATTTAAAAAAGAAAGATGAGGAAGAAGTCAAATTTTTTGTACCATGAACGTTTCCATTATTTGAAGGTTTTCAGCCAAAAATATTCATACAAAGATATCAGGGGAAACAAAGTTAATGAAGGGCACTCTGAGACACAGGATCAGAATGGCAATACTGTTGGCTAAACAAATAGTTTCTATGATATTTTAATTGCAGTTAAAATGCATACCACGAGAATTCCTAAAGACAGTGCTGTGTGCATTAAGCTGGCAACCTTGCTGTATTTTTTTAATTTCCTGGTTTGCTTTCATTCCTAGTTAATGTGATAATTAGTTTAACATTATTACAGCTGTAAGCAGCCCTGTGCATAGCAAACTGCAACTCTTCGACAGATGACATACTCATATTTTTGTTTGAAAAAAGCATGAGTTTAACAACTATGTTGCTTCTTAAAAGTTTAAAAGAAAGCAAATGCAAGAATAATGTCACTAATATTACCCTGGATTTTATCTACTCTCTTTAATGGCAAACTTTAGCCTCTTGCTGAATTGGAGCATATTTGTGGTAAATGAGTGTATTCAAAAATGCCTTGTGTACATAGCAACAACGTATGATAAAAAGCTGAGGTTTTTTCTAAACCTTTCCACCTCCCCTCCCTCTCACCTTGAGTACACATACTCTGTCAATATTGGCTTTACAGACTAACTCTGGTCTCTGGAGATTTTTTGCACATTCTGTAGGAGATCTGTGATATGCTGTCACAGTAAAATCAGTGGCATTGCAGAAAGCCCAGGACTGCCAAAACACTTTATTAATAACTCATTAAATTTCAAAGCTCTTGTTAATGCTTTAACTGAATTGCATGCTCTTACTTTTATACCCTCTTCCTTCCTATTACTTGGATTAAAAGTTAATAGGAATGGCAAGTCAGAGAGTAGAAAATAAACTAGATTGAAATAATCTACTTTGGTCTTAGTGGCTTTGAAGGAAGCTCTAACAAAAGTAGTTAGATTAATAGGATTGGAGCTGCTTTGTCAAATTATATGTTGGTTTTTTCTTTTGAAATAACTTAGAGATGTGATAAGGAGAAAATGTTATGTTGCAAATCTGTTTGTGGAAAGTGTCTTTTCAGTTCTTTTTAAACTATTTTTTTCCCCCTAGGTAAAGGCAAGCGTGTGCAGCCTCCCTGGTCTCCTCCTGAAGGGACAAAACATTCTAGGCTCTGCCTCTACAACAGCCTGACTCGAAGTAAGGTAAGTAAATGAAAGAAAAGTGGAGATTTCCATAGAAACACACTCTACATAGAGAAGTAGAGAAGTCATCAAATGTTTATTTCTTAAGTGTTTACCCTATCAGTAGACAGGTTTCTGGGTTGTATATTGCAGAATGTTAACAAGCACGTGCTTGTGTCAGTCAAGTGTGTTTGCCCGGCAAGTGTTATAATATGCACAGTAGATACACATATACTACAAGCGTGTGTATGTATGTGTATATTGCGTAATATATAGCTTCCAATTGCATGCAAAATAGCCAGGGATTCAACTGTAATACACATAAGTATAAGCAACGTCAACAGAATAAAATCACAGTTTCTTTCTTTCAATGTTGTCTGTGTTAAAAGAAGTCTCGCCAATTATGTTATTGTAATATAAACTGGTAAAACTTCTTATGGTCTTGTTTGAAGGTCCTTTGGGAAAGAGGAAATATAAAGAATACTAATGTTATTACACTACTATTATTACTACTAATGGGATGCAGTATCTGAATATCTGTGAAAAGTTTATACTCTGTAACCTTTTTCAATGCAAAAGAAAGCCTGATCTTCCCTTTTACAAACACAGCTTGAATAATGCCCTGCCTAGTCCAAATCTTTATAATCTGATATCTTGATTGATAAGAGTGCAGCTAACGTGAGCAGTCACACCTGTTGTCTCTCTTGCATGATAAAGCTAGTGGTGATCTTTTTTTTACAATAAAACTGGGAGTGGAATAGTGTTCCTTTTTTGTAATTATAATCCATGTTTTCACATTCTAACCTCCAAATGTGGCATTACTGGCCTGAGATCATGTCTTCAATGTCTTCTGATCGCTATACTTTCCCTTTCTCTTAAGGAAATATTTCAGCCTCAGAATGGAAAAAAGGTCTTGTGGTATTGCTGTGGTCCAACAGTTTATGATGCTTCTCACATGGGACATGCCAGGTACTGCAGTTCCTTATTTTGATAGGGGTAATAATAGTGCCTACTGGAAGCAAAAGATTAGGTACTTTATTTAGATGAGTGTATTACTAGAAGACAGTCTCATTAGCCTCAATGCTAGAGATTTAAAATTAAAAGCACATTATAATATTATGTCATTGTGGGATTAAAACCTTCCCAGTAGATGAGGTAAAATTGAAACTGCTGTAGAATTACTGACTCTGAGATTAAAGTAGTTTGCGCGTAGAATAGAAATCGTCTTGAGGTATTCACTGAAAACACCCCTGTATCTTTTATGTTTTTAGGTCATACATCTCATTTGATATCCTGAGGAGAATCTTGAGGGATTATTTTAAATATGACGTTTTCTATTGTATGAATATTACAGATATTGATGATAAGGTAAGGTCTTTTTAAATTGCAATCTATAATGCTGTACTTTGAGCATGGAACTCAAGAGAGTCATATGTAATAACCATTTGATAAGCCAAGATAAATCTTACACTTATTAACTTAGACATACATTTTTTAACACAAACTCATTGATTTTTCTCAGTTTTGTAGCACTCCAGTGGTATCAAAGCCTGTATTCTTGTATTTAAATGAATGTTGTCATAAGTAATGAAGACTAAGCATTTTACAAAGATAACTCATTTTATTTGCCTGTTGTTGAGATACCTGATTAAGTCTGTTGAGGTAGCTGATTAACTATGGTGTGTTTAATATGTGTTCCAGCATGTAGCTCTTGTAGCTTGTTAAATTTATAGGGATTCTGAAATGCCTTTGGTATGTAATAGATTTTCTTGGAACTTTGTAGAACTATGTGTTGCTTCACAAAAGTATTTTCATGCTTCTGCTTTGTAGATCATCAAGAGAGCAAGACAAAATTACCTTTTTGAACGGTATAGAGAGAACAAGTTAGCACCAGATCAGCTACTTGAAGATGTTAAAACTGCCTCAGAGGTAGGCATGGTATTTAATCGCTGCTGGTGTCTTTGGTTCTTAGTAATTTAGCAAAGCATCTAAAAAATGCCTCTGACTTTGCTGCCTCCTTAAACTTTCTGCTTCTTCCAGTTATTCTATTGAACTGGTAGCACGCAAATTAGAAATGTTATTAGAACTGCACATCACTTTGATTTTCCACTGTTTTAGAATTTACAAGAACTATCTGTGTAAAAGGCACGCCTGATTTTTAGAACTTGTTTGTAAGTGCATGTATGTTGTTGTTGGGTTTGGGAGAAAAGCTCAAAAAGCAATTGGATGCTAATGTGTTAGAATTCAATCTTGAAAAATAACCCTTTAAAATAGTTCTTAAATGGTGGTATGTCCATGATTTTTAAAGGTTGTGAGATTTCTCTTTTGTACCGTTGATGGCCTTGGAAAGAGCAAAAAGTCTCCAAAGCTTTAGGGATTTAATAAATTGCGTATGCTGAACTGAAGGGGGTAAGAGGTGATTCTCTGGTCATTTTTAGAACTACAGATCACAAACAGATGATCAGTCTAATGAGTTGAATACAGGCCTGGGGATAGGAGGCCTGAAAATTTTGCCCAGCTATCATTGCCTGAAATACTCTCGAAGCACAGCATTTTATCTCTCTCTTTCACATTAAAGCTTCTCCTTTTCAGATTATCAGCTGCCTAGAAAATGAAAATTACTTAACAGCAGTAATGATGATGTAGTAATTTATAAAGTCTTCCTGAAAAACTGAATTTGGATGTGATTTAAATTCTTTTGACCTCACCTTTATTTCTGATCAGGTATATGTTTCAAGTAGTTTGCTGTCAAAGCTTTTTCTGTGGCATAATACATTACTCCTCACTAGTAAGGTCCTACATGGCTAAGATAATATATTGTATATAGAACATAGCAGTACTGTACTGCAAGTTGCTTCCTAAATTTTTTTTTTTAATTGTAGCTCTTTTCAGTTAAATTAAATGAGACGACAGACCCAGATAAAAAGCAAATGTTGGAAAGAATTCAAAATGCAGTGAAGTCTGCTTTTGACCCTCTACAAGAAGCTGTGCAAGCAAAACTCCCTGCAGAAGAGATCAACAGGTGTCATGAGGTCAGTTTGAGCTCCTTTTTAAATTATAGTTAGCTATAGAGGTTTTAAAAATAATATTTAGCTTGTAATAATTCCCTGAAACATTATTGAAATTTTTATTGATAAAAAGAGGAACAGTGGGCCTGAGGACTTTTTAGTATTTTGCATTCAATACAGGAAATTTGGTCCTTGAATTCAACTACATAGTTTTTGGGTGCTGTTTTTATGAATGACTTTTTTTTTTCCCTCCCACTGTGATAATTACTCAGTTATTTTTACCTTTCCAACAGCGATTTTTCTCTTATATATATTTAGACTTTCTCCTTGACTTTTTTGTCTTGATGAATTAGTTTCAATATAAATTACTGAAATTACATTTATGACATTCCAATACTGGTGGCAGTTTTCTACACAAGTGTTTCTGTCTCTGACCGGAGAAGAAAACACATCCCAAAAAATTATGCTCAGGATAATTTTTATACAGAGAGCATTACATTTAGTGACAATAGTCCTGTTGACTTTACTGGGCTTTACGACCATCCCAGTAACCAAGTCAGTCAATATAACTACTGTCTTTTAGTAATTGGTTTCCACTTCAATCTTTTCTTGCTTTCAGATTATGTGCGGTAATTACTGTAGGAAGCACAGGGTACATGTTCCCTTCTTCAGAAGACTGTCTCTTAATTATCTTTTTTAAAAAAGTCCAACTATTCTAATCAAGCATCCTTATAAAAGTGTATACTGACTTAACACAATTTTAAAAACTAGTAAAATCTAAGCAATCACACCTTCTGGGCTATATCCTATGCTAAAAAAAAAAGAGTCATCTTTTGATATAAGACTGAAATTTACCCTTGTTGATGTTCACCTTAGTCTTTCAAACACTTTTTAGCAATGTGCACAGTAAGGCTTCTGTTAGGATTATCTGATAGTAATGGGGGGAAAACAGATGATGTGATATAACTGCAGGTCCCATTCAGTGTTTACAGCATAAATTACACATGCCTGTTTAAGTGATTAATATCAAAACAGGTATCACTTATCAGTTTATCTTCCTTCCTCTGTTTATTTCATCCATATTTATGAAGAGCAATATGATAAAAATTTGGTAGAAGCATGGATTACTCGGTATTCATAGCCAAGTGTCTTTTTCCTTAAGCAAACCTCTCTGTTCAGAAGAAGATCTTTCTGTGGAGTTTAAACAGGGCAAGTCTTCGATCAGTTGCACTTACAATTATTGTTTTATAGATACTGTTGCAAGAAGCCAAAGATTTGCTGTCTGACTGGTTGGACACAAAATTTGGCAGTCAGGTGACTGACAATTCCATATTCTCAAAGCTCCCCAAATTCTGGGAAGGGGAGTTTCATAAAGATATGGAAGCACTCAATGTAAGTAAACAAATTGTTTTCCATTCTAAAAGTGTATGTGCCATGCCTCATAAAACCCCGAAAACAATTGAGCTCCTTAATAGCTTTTAAAACCCTCGTATTTCAACCTTCTTGATAAAGTATTTCCTTTAATGTGAATAGGTAGCTGTTAAATTAGGACCTGTTCCATTTCCATCCCAACTATCTTAAATCTATTGTGAATGTTACCAGAGCCAGTTAACTGGTGATCAAGTTTGATGTGCGCACTCCATCCCTTCCTCTGTGGAACATCGGCTTATAATCATAAACTGATTGAGAAGTTGGAGATAGAATCTGTTAGCTGCAGGAGAGCCCTGCCAACCTCAGCATTTAGACTATTTATCAGTCTTCATCCACTAAGAAATTATGCGATGATAAAACCCCAGGATAGATTTGTCCGTTACAGATGAAATGCCATGTCATATGCAATGGTTCAGATCAATGAAGGTTTATTTACCTGCAAATCAGAGGGACTTACTGCCTGTTGTGTCAGAAGTGCAGTAAGTAGAAGAGCTGACGTCTCCTGCAGTAGTTTGTTGTTAATGTCGCCTTAAAAGCTGAGGCAAAAACCGCCACAGTACATTGTTTCCGAGCAGGAGTCTTAGATTCTACTGTCACTGGCTTTTAAGACAATTTTTAACCAATGTATAAGATATAGATATATTTAGTGCATATTTGCATATGTATAAATATTTTTATTTTATATATATAAAAATATATATAAAATTTTAAATTTTATCTATAGGTTTTACCTCCAGATGTTTTAACACGGGTTAGTGAATATGTGCCAGAAATTGTGGATTTTGTGAAAACGATTGTGGATAATGGTTATGGGTAAGTTTGCTACTGGATACTTTTGTTGTATGCTTACAGTGTATCAAGAGCTTAGAACGATTGCTTTCAACACTTAACTGTGAACTGTTTTCTCTGTTTTCATATGCAATAGTAGTCTTTTCCAGAAGCTGTGTTTCAACAAATAAAGAAACTTCAGGTTCCTTTGCAAAAGACCTGTTATTTCTCACCTGATTAAAATGTGCTGTTCTATACTTCTTATGATGTCTTGCAAAGAAAGAAATTGGATTATTAAATTTATAGGGTGAAGTCCTCATTCATTAAAATAAATAGTCTGAGTCCCATTCACTTGAACTGTGACTCCTGGCCTTCAGCAAGGGGTTTCAAAAACGGATGCCTGAGTAGATGACTAGAAATCAGTTGTAAGTAATGTAACTTAAAAAAATAAAATGTAATCGTGGACTGTTTTTCTGCCATTTTCTAGTATTTGTGAAAATCAATGTCCTAGAAGTTCTTAAGTATCATGACAGATTCCCATCTGAAATTTTTGAGTTTTCTTTTTGTTAATAGCCTCAATTTTTCAACATGGATATATTTTTATGTGAAAAAAGCAAACTTGTGGTTCGGACTGCCGTAATTTCTCTTGCATGTTCTGCCTTTAAAACTACATTTTAAAATTTTCTTAAAAAGAAAGCAGGGGAGACAGTTCAAAATTGTTTTCACTGAATTATCAGCATTCTTGGTGGTCCTGAAATTTACCTTTGTGTCAGAGTTTTTGTTATGGCTGTAGTGGGACAAAATTAGCAAAGTGAAAGCAGACAAAATAGACTGTGAAACAAACATGATTCGTATTGTATTATTGCAAAATATTAAAAGGGACCATAAGTATTGTAGATATTTCATCTGTTGAGACTGTTACCTGACGTCTCACTTCTTAGAAGTTTAACAAAAGATGTTAGTTGTTTTCCCTTTGGTCAATTTTATTGTGACTCTCAATGATTTTTCTGAAGTCTTTTTGGTAAGGCCTTAAAACTTAGGCTCACCTAAGTCATCTTTCCAATACTGAGCAGTGCGATACTATATGTGATTTCACTAGAGAAATTAACTGAATTTTATCACCAAAATCACTGTCTTAAGTCTTGGCAGAAAATTAGCTAAATAATGATCTTTAACGTTTCAGGTATGTGTCCAATGGATCTGTATACTTTGATACTATGAAATTTGATTCCAGTGAAAAACACTCCTATGCTAAATTGGTTCCTGAAGCTGTAGGTGATCAAAAAGCTCTTCAAGAGGGTGAAGGTAAAACGGGGAAATAACACTTGCTTAAGTTGCTGAAGAAACTGATGATGTGTTGATCTCTTCAGTTGACATCACTGATGTTTGGATCAAAGTTAGAGTTGAATGGTTTACCTGCTGCACTTCCTTTCTCAGTAGATTTGTTTTCCAAAGTTTGGTAGCCTAAGCCAGCGCTTCCCTGACAGTTTTTAATTGGAAAATACTAAGAAACGTTACTCATTCTAGGATGGTTTTGGGTTGTGGGTTTTTTTTATTTGTTTGTTTGGGGTTTTTTTGTGGTCAGATTTGTGAATAGCTCAGTCATTTGACTATAGCCCAGTTATTTGGCTGTTCATCTGGTTCAAAGTAGGAGGACCAAAGACTTGACATTGGGTCTTCCGCATGCCAGGTGAAAGCTCTCCACATCAGGCCGTGGTTATTTCATGACAAATATTTGGGTTCTTCTTTCATACTGACAACTCTTTTTACTTTGTAAACCTTGTTGTGTTGAACTAAATCCAAATATAGATTTTTTTTTTGAGTCGAGTCATAGCAGAGGAGTAGCTTCAAACACTCAATAAACCCGACTCATCTGCTCCTAAGGTTGTGCAGTTTTAGTAGCAAATCATCCACAGTGTCTGTCAGAAGAATATTGAAAGGTTTTTAGATAACACTCATACTACGTGAAATGAGGTCACTCATACTAGACAAAACTAGCAATATCTGAGATATGCAGCTTAAAATGGATATGATTTTATGATTTATGATTATTTTTTCTTAATTCAAACCCTTATAGCTGAAATCTTGTATGTGAAATAAAAGGTGCTAGCTTGAACCACCATCTTTGTAGTAAAATGAATGTATCATTTCCATCACATAAGCAGTCACTTTTGTTGAATTGTGGTGTCCTTTTGCAAATAAAAACTGATGCTGAGTGATTCATGTAACAAACTGTTGCAGTTTAACCCCATCCAGCAGCTAGGACCCTACAGCTGCTCTCCCAATTCTCCCCCTCCTCCCACAGAAGGGTAGGGAGAAGGAGAAAAAGAGGGGAAAGGGAAAAATCCCAAACCTTGTGGGCTGGGGTAAAGACAGTTTAATAGAACAATAATAGAAAAGGAAAATAACAATAATAAAAACAATGATGTTTAAAAAATACACAAAATACAGTAATACAAGACAAGTCACTCTCACCACTGGAGGATTGGTTGCTTGTCCTGTCTATGCTCCCTCTCAGCTTCTATGGAAAGCTGAAAAAAAGTCATTGAATAATATAAACATCACCTGGCAGCAATTAAATCAATATACATTATCCACATTCCTTTCATAACAAATCTGAAACACAGTAGCCATTAGAAAGAAAATTAACTCTCTCTGGGCTGAATCCAGGACACTAACCAAGAGTATATGTACATCAAGTTATTGCTTGTCATTTTAGCTGCTTTGACTCATTTGTGGTGATCGTCAACCTTGACAGATAATGTCATTTTGACTATTACAGGCAGCACAAATGCTAAGCTTTGAAAATTTCAATTAATGTAAATAAAAGCATAATACTTCTATATTTAAAGTGCAGTCAGCTATATTGTTTAGATATTCTAAACAACTGAGATTGCAGGTATCTCAATCTGTACATCAAAATTAATTGACAAGTTTAACCTTGGTAATTTTGTCTTTAATCTGTCTTGGATTCTTAAGTGGTAGGTGGTACTGTTAGCCACTTTTAGTCTTGGACAGTACTGCAGAAATGGTAAATTCCCTGTTTTAAAGTTGTTATAATGAGAGTACCACCTAAATGATCGTAAGGACCTAAGAGCAAATAATGCATAACACATCTTTGATGGTAAAAAAACCAGTAAACATAGCTATTGAACAACTACCAGACGTTCTGTGCAGCAGCTGAGATTAGGGCTGGAAGAAATATCCTATGATCATGTTGTGTGTGTAGATCAAAATACTCCCAGCCTTAATTTGGATCCTTCTAACTTTGGTGCTAATTGATTCTGCAGTCTTACTTATCTATGAGTATAGGGTTGTTTTTTTTCTGTATTTCTTTTTCTGTAACTGCAATATTGGAATTGTGCCTGCAGAGAGAATGTAGATGAATCTCATATCAAAACTTAGAAAGCAGCACAGCTGACACTTTTTTTCAGATTTCCTGTCAACCAAACATTAATCAAAATCCCAAAGGATTATCGAGGTTAATTATGAGGAATTTTGAGGTCTGAGTGTTTTTCTTTTATTTATTTATTTGTGTTTTTTTTAATTCACTTGGTGTGAGGTACAGTGAGGCCAAAAATCAATAACGGTGGTGTTTAAATAAAATGCAATTTTCTCTTTTGAAAGGTGACCTGAGCATCTCAGCTGATCGCTTGAGTGAGAAGCATTCTCCAAATGATTTTGCTTTGTGGAAATCCTCCAAGCCAGGAGAGCCCTCATGGGACTCTCCATGGGGAAAGGTAAGGACATTATGATCAGTATTTAGATCTTCTACAGCTTATTAAATAGCATGTTATACAAGTACTTTGCCTCACCTTGTATTAATAATCTGTAGATTGGGGGGATCTTGTATTCAATCGTAGATTCTGTTGCTGTGGTTGTTTAATAATTTGGAATGTGTATCAATCTGTCCGTTTGATACTTTTTAAACAGAAGTCTGCATGCAGGCTCACAATGGCTGTTACTGGTCATTTGTCCTCTATTAACCTACAGGCTTTATCTGCAGCAATTTCTAGATCCTTTTTTTTCCCTTGTGATCAAAAATATTAATGTGTTTTAAAAAGAATAATAAGCAGGATAATCAAAGCATCGCAGATGTATCAAAGCATCACACGTTTGATCTTTAAATCCAACAGTATGCTTTTATGAAGCTGAGACCGAGCATTTTTTTTTTCTTGATAACACTGTATCTCATTTCCTCAGGTGTGTAACTGCTTAGGGGCAGACCAATGAGGGAACAATACATAGGCAGGAGAGGAAGATAAATAACTAGTAGCCAAGAAATATCTTTTTCTTAACAGGGTCGTCCAGGTTGGCACATTGAGTGTTCCGCGATGGCTGGATCCATTCTAGGAGAGTCAATGGATATTCATGGAGGAGGGTTTGACCTCCGATTTCCCCACCATGACAATGAACTGGCACAGTCTGAGGTGAATAAACTGGCCTTCGGTTTCTGCAGTGAAAAAGCGGCATGCTTTGCTTTGACTGCAACTTACACAATCCATCAATTAATTTTTAAAACTTCATGTGTGTTTTGTATAAGCATAAATTCTTATTCTCAGGATTTTATTCTTGGATTATCCTACTTCATGGTATGTATGTAAACAGTGGTGGATCTTTGGAGTTTTTTGTTTTTCCTGCAGGCATACTTTGAAAACGATCACTGGGTTCGATATTTTCTGCATACTGGCCACTTAACAATTGCTGGCTGTAAAATGTCCAAATCTTTGAAGAATTTCATTACCATAAAAGATGCATTGAAGAAACATACAGGTAAAAATTACTTTGGAATTTGAATGCTTTTGATGTACTTTGAGTGGTGACTGTGGTAATTTTGTTAATCAGGCACATAATGGAGTTTCCAAAAATGGCTAACTTCAGATATCTTTCTTCTTCACTAACTTCACTAAGAGCCTCCTTGCTCTTCTGTTCCTTGTTGGTATTATCTGTATGGATAATAGTGTCCTTGCTTTTTTGGTAAATGTATCGATAGTAAGACTATTAAAAATTATGTTCTTAGCCACAGTATTGCAGGCCATAAAAATGCTTTAGGTTGTGATTATTTTCCTTATTTATTTTGAAACTCCTAATAGCACGGCAGCTACGGTTGGCTTTCCTCATGCACTCTTGGAAGGATACACTGGATTATTCAAATAATACCATGGAGTCAGCTATTCAGTACGAGAAGTTTATGAATGTAAGTAAGATTTCCCGTTCCTCCTCCAGCTCTCTAAGCTTTGTGTTGTCATCTGTGTTTCAAGGAATAGAACCCAAGGAGATATAAGCCATATCCATAGACTGAGTTTGCCTTCTCAGTTCATCAGGTGGGATGTCGCAGTATTTGTTCAGCTACCATTGAACATTCAAGTCATGTAAATTCCACAGACAGCTACCTTTCTCTGCAGCTGGGTGCTCTCGCCAGGCTTTGACATCTCTGAGCAGCTTGGCACTTACACACAACATTAATTTCTCAGTTCAGCTTGCTTATAGGACTCGGTCCAACGGACACTCACAGATGATGTCTACCAGATCAGACTTCACACAAATGTAGCCAAAGGGGAAGAGGGATTATCATTCCTACCTTGTCTCCTCACCGCATACATTGAGCATTTGCCTCTCTGCCTTATGGACATACGCGAGGATCAGGCACAGTTCCTTTCCCTGCTTAGTTTCGAGCTGTGATTTAAATATATGTTTCCCACAAGGAGGCTGCATAGTATTTTGAGATTGTTGATCTTGGTCTGTCCTGCTGAAGCTATTCTGCTTTTTATGTAAAATGTTTGGTTTGGGCCACAGAATAAGCAAAACCGACTTTTCGCCAAGCTGGATGCCACTTAAAATAGGCTCTCACTATGAAGCTGTTTTTATTCTTCAGCTGCCATTGCTAGCAACATGGTTAAAAATCTGCCCTTAAAAACTCTTGCATAAACTTTTTAAAATGGTATTGTATTTGAGCAGCTTGGCGTTAGAGTATCATAGTGTATCATGCAGTGGCAGACCCAAAAAATAGAACTGAATTACAGTCCAACTGATTTACAGAGTTATGCAAAATATGTGGGTTTCCTTGTTTTGACAGACATGCAGTATATCCTGGCTGAAACAGTGTTGAAACCATAAACTTTAGGAGACTAATAGAGAAATAATGCCTTTTCAGAGTAAATGTTTGTTGTGTCCAATTTAAACTGATTTTTAGCTATATTCTTCTTTTATAGGAGTTCTTTTTAAATGTGAAGGATATTCTTCGAGCTCCCACTGATGTGACAGGCCAGTTTCAGAAATGGGAAAATCAGGAAGTAGAGCTGAACAAAAAGTGAGTGGAGCATTCCTACTTCTTTGTGAATAGCCATTGTGTAGCTACATGTTTAATTTTTTTCCCTTGCAAAATGACTTACTATGTATATAGTGTATATATTTGTAAGCTGTAGCATTGCCCCTTGAGTACCGTAACTCTATACAAGCTAGTGAATTTAATCTCACAACAGCTTTATGAAGTTTCGGTGAAATAGTTAATTTCCCTTTCATTTATGTTAAGTACACTGGCATGCCTCATCACCCTGTTTGTGATGACAAAGGTAACTTTTTTGTTAGATACCTGTCATTTTCTTCACTACTTGAAACGCTGTCCTTCTGTCTGAGAAGTGACCAATAATTCGCAGTGGTTACAACTGGAAAAATAGTATTTTACACATTTCAAAGTGCAGTGAGCAAACTGAGACAAACAGAAGTTGAATGACCTGACTAAAAGCACTAAAGATCAGAGTGCCAGTGTTTGAAAATGAGCTATTGAGAGAGACGTTGATATCAGTATTGCAGTCTTTCACTTTTATAACAAAAATACATTATTGTTTCTAATACGAACAGCTTCCCATATGAATTCTATTCTGAGTGAGATTTAAAATAGAAGCATCTTATGTTGCAGTACTAAAATTGTTCCTAGTTCAGTTCACTGTTGTGGACAGAGATGTTTACTATTGAAGCACCAAGTGCAGATGCTTCTGTTTAGTGATGTCCCCCGAAAATTTCATTTTCAACTTGAGGTTGGTAGAGATAATCCTTTTTTTTTAAAAAAGGGGGAAGATAACAAGTAATAGAGAGGTCAAAGGGAAGGGACAAAGGAGTGTGAGGAACAGAAGATATGCTTCATGGATATTTGGTTTTGTCTCCTTTCTTTACCACTTCTCATTCTCTTTTCTCTGGAGAAAGTATGTTGTTTGAAAGAGTAGTACCCCTTGTGTAAAGAAATGGTACTTAATATACTGTATTACTTATTATGCCTATCATGGACATTACAAAGGTTTACATGAATTTATTCCTTGTATTTGCTTGTAACAGCTGCATAACACTTCACTTTGTGGTAAGTTAACTTCCAAACTGGTGCTTCTTGCTGGAAAGATACTAAACTGAGGGCTGGTACACTGGGATAGGAAAGCACTACTGTTAAAAAAAAAAAAAAGAGTAAGCACAAGAAGGTACTAAATAAGCAATTTATACTGCTTTTAAAACCTCGTATGAAAAGGTCAGTTGCTGAAAAAGTGTTAGATGTAATTTGTTTGGATAGTTGTTGTCAATTCAATTATCCTGCCTGCCTTTGTCCATAGCAGCAAAACAGCAACATCATGATAATGCCTTTTTCTCACTCATCTGTTTTTCCTTCAAATCTAAACTGTGACCAACAAAAGATTATCTCACTTTTAGGTCCCCTTACTTTTCTAACGGAAGTTCTTCAGGGTAGGTTGCAGATACTTTTGACATCATCAGTAAAAAAGATTTTTTTCTTCTTAGTTTTTACGACAAGAAGGCAGCAATTCATGAAGCACTGTGTGACAATATTGACACTCGCTCTGTCTTAGAAGAAATGCGTTCGTTAGTCAGTCAGAGTAACTCCTATATTGCTGCAAAGAAATCTTCCAGACAAATGCCAAACAGACTTCTTTTAGAAAACATCAGTTCCTATCTCACTCAAATGCTAAAGGTATGTAATAGCAAGTAGTACGTTGCTATTGCACTGTGCAATTATAACTGTTGTATTTTTTAAGTATGTAGGGATCTGTACAGTCTTTGTTTAAATCTCGTAGGAGACTAGAGATCTTCCACACACCCCCCAACCAAAATAACCCCAAATTGCAGTGTGTGCTGCAGCAGGAACAATTTGGAGTCCCTTATGTTACGTTGTAATTTCGGCTAATGTTTTGTTGAATAGCAGAAAGCCCCTAATACATGCAAGGACAATTGGACAGTAGAAAAAATACGAAATCAGAATGTCAAATCTGACAGTGTTGTGGTTTAACCCCAGCCAGCAACTAGGACCACGCAGCCACTTGTCCACTTCTCCCCCCAAGCAGGATAGGGAGAAGAGGGAGAAAAGGAGGGGAAAAACAACCTTGTGGGTTGAGATAAAGGCAGTTCGGTACAACAGTAATGGATGAGGAAAATAACAATAATAATAATAATAATGGTAAAAGAATATACAAAATAAAGTGATAGAACACAAGTCACTTGATTGGTTGCCCAGCCCATCCTGAGCAGTGACTGCAGATCCCTGCCCCCTGCCAGCCCCCATTTATACACAGAGCGTGATGTCTATGGTATGGAATATTCCTTTGGCAGTGTGTCCTGTCTGTGTCCCCTCTCAATTTCTATGGGAAGCCGAAAAAGTCCTTGACTTACTATAAACATTACTTAGCAACAACTAAAACAATATGTGTTATCAAATTATTCTCATACTAAATCCAAAACAGAGCAGCCACTAGGAAAAAAAAATCAGCTCTATCCCAGGTGAAACCAGGACAGACAGCTTTAAAACTAAATCTGAAAACCAATGCTTAGTATGCTTTTTCAATTAACAACCGAAACATGTTATTAGAGCAGTGAATTGTGGGTTAAATGAGAACTAGGTGGCTTCAAAACTCTAGTATATGTGCTTTTGCGTAGTTTTCACATACCTGTGACTTGATGTATGCAATCTTTTATTTTCTCTATTTCTTTTTTTTTTTTTTTTCCTTGACCAGATTTTTGGCGCCATAGAAAGTGATGAAACAATTGGTTTTCCTGTTGGAGGGAATAGTCAAAATATAAATGTAAGTCAACGACGAAGTACACTGTATAAAATTACTCTGTGTCCTTTGAAAGCCTAGGTTAGATAAAGTGATTACATTACTGATCTGTAGCTGACTTACATTCTTTCTGCTTTTAACATTTGAATCTGAAGTAATTAATTGGCTTAGGAAGCAGGATTTTTCATTTACGAGAGTTGCGGTTTTTTATAGGTTTGTTTGACTTAATGACAGACAAATTGTGTAGCAACCAGAAAAAGAATTATCTTGTCTTCTGAATGATGAGTCTGTTTAAGAAACCACATGTTAACTACAGACAGCACATGCTACAGTCTAAAGACTCATTACAAGTATTTGTATGTTAAGCAGTTTCAAAAATATAATTATACCGATTAAACTTCTTTGTGGTACACCAAAAACTAGCCTGGAGGCAGCTGGAGTTTTATCCGCATTTCAATCTCTTTTTCTGATCTCATTTGTAGCCACAGGTTTTATCTGGCTTTTGAAGGCTGTTTTGCTTTGGTCACCCAGCAGTTCCACTGGGATGCAGAATTTTTCTCGAAATACTTGAGAGACAGGTGATGAAAGTCCTGATGGGCCCTGTAATAACAGTAATGTTTCATGGTGCAGGCAGGAGAAATAACTCCATATGAAAGCTGTCAACTTTGCTGTCTTTCTTCCTGTGAAAAGTTTGACATGGACAAATCAGTGCTGTTTTTTGAGTATTTTTCTGCATTCAAAGGTGTGACCATTTTTCTGTTCCTCCTTAGGAGGAATAATTAAAACATTTGTGGTGTAACAAAAAAGCTAAACTTTTTAGTCATCAAAGGAAGAGGAAAGCCTGCTTGTGGTTGAAGAATGTGAATGAACGCTCATCTGATAATTGCCCATGCAAATACATGTATTACTGTGCTGTGGAAATCTCCAGTAAAGATATAACAAGGATAATAAGGAAGATGTTCAGTATTCCATACCAAAGCCTGTAAATAGTGAATTTTAACTTTGCTCAGAATTATTTTGAATTTCAGAAGAAAGACAGCACCTAAACACTTATCTTTTTGGGGAAAATGAAAATTAAATTTGTATTTAGCACGTCATTCAGGCAGTCTTTACAACAGATATGCTTTCTGGAAGGATTGGTGATAGCTTGGAACAAGAAGCTAAGCCCTTTCACTCCTTTAAAGTAATGTTGCCAAGGGTAGTAGTCTTAGAGGAATATTGTGCAGAAAGAATCCTGTGATAACACCTGTTACACACAGGTTTCTTCACAGGCAGAAACTTCTGTTTTTATCACCTAAGACATTACTGGTTTTAAGCATTATAATATAAAGATGCATAATATCACAAATGTTTTGGCTGTTCCATTAAATATTATACCCTTCCAATCTTCTGTGCAGATACTTACTTTTCCTAGCAAAAATTACCAGGTGAACATCGAAGATTGGAAAACTTGTCAGTAATTACAGAGGGCTGTTGATCAGGCCTATTGTTTCTTTGTCTAAATTGAAGATGAAGGAGCCAATGGAGTCATTATCTCCAAAAAAGGCATAATCCTGTCCAAAAGCAATGAAAGAACAACTTGTTTAATTAACTGTGGTTCAGTAATTCACTTGAAAGGGGATAGAAGAGATTTGAAGTCAGAAAACCTCAGGTTCCACAGTCTCATTTTCCACATGAATTAAGCATTTGTGTCAGGTTAGTTATTCTAGAAATAAAAATCTTTCCTCTTTAAATGTCTGATAAAGTAGTGATAGCGCATGCTTTCCTGATGCCACTTCACTTGCATGTTGAGCTAGTTCCAGTGTAGTAATGGAGATCTGACTGTTGCTCACTTAGCATATTCTGTTCTTTCTGCCAAACTTGTTAGCACAGGATCCAATTGTGAAGCTGTTTGCATAGTATTCACATTTATGAAAAGTTTTAGTGGGGCCCCTCAGCTCCTTTCATATAGGCACTTTCAGAGCGCAACAGACTATCTTGTCTGTTAATTGCATGGAAATTTGTCACAGAGATTTAACAGATGGGAAAGACATGTGGAAACTGTAGGGGAAACAAAAGCGTGCTCTTTTTTTCCTCTCTTCCCCACCCTCCAAAGTAATGACACTTTTAATTTAAGCAGTCACTTGGGTGCCCAGCTTCTCCTCTTGGGATTCTAGAGAAGTGTTGGCAGACAGTGCTGATATGTAGTTGTTTTTGTAATTGTTCACTGCTGCTCACTGTTTGCTGTTGCTGTTCACTACCATTGAGAGCAGGATTCCCAGGACTTTTTCTTTGAGCTTTCATGGCCAGCACTTAACTTACATCTGAAATAATTCAACAGCAATCTCTCCTTAGTTTTTGTGGGGGAGGGAGTTGTCTGAGGAATACAGACAACTGCACTGTATTGGAAATAAATACAATTAGCATAAGCTAACATCTGAGGAACGGATCTGTGTTGTAATGAAAATAAGTCCTAGTATCAGTTTCACCTGGTATTATTTCTGACAAGCAGATTGGCCTAAGTAAGGGAACACAGACCATGAAGGGATGCTGTTTTTATCCCTGTACTGCATTATAGTTAGCTGGACTGTAGCATAACCCTGTGGAACTGATGTATCTGTAACTGAAAGGAGACAAAAAAGGAATGGGGAGAGGCAGAACTTCACAAGTTGCTTTTACTACACAGAAGGAAAATTGACAGCTAATGCAAATTATCATCTATCCTTTGACATCAAGAGCAATGACAGTTTTTATTGATACATATCTGCCTTGAGGGTCAAATTCCATCCAACAGTATGTAAATATGAAGAGGATAAGGACATGTTTTGTATCTAAATGATGATTAGCTAACTGTAGAAATAATTATCCTGCAGATTGAATCTACAGTGATGCCATACCTACAAGTTCTTTCTGAGTTCAGAGAAGGAGTGCGACAAATTGCCAGAGAGAAGAAAGGTGAGAGTTCACTTTTTCCTGTGTTGTTGCACATGAGACTCAGAGGTTGTAGGAATCAAAGTGGGGGGCTGAGGGAGGTGGCTGAGCCAGTTGATACAGTCTCTGCTTAGAGAATAAAAGTAAGGTATCTTTAAATCACAGTTGGTTTGAATATTTGCATCTCTGCTACCTGTCTCTCTAATTTGGGAATTTTTTGCAGGCTACTAAACTAATTTTCATTTTATTTCATAAAGAATCTAAAAGTTCTCAGAAGACAAGGACTAGCTGTTGTTTCTCTAGATTAGGGCACTCCCTGCTTTCTAGGTATGAAAGTACCCCTGATCTCTTCCCCCAGGGAGCTTGCATTCTCTTAAAAGTGTAGATTGCCACACAATGATAGTGTCTGTGTTTAAATAGCCTGAGATGTTCACTCTTACTTGTTTGCATAGTTGGAATTGTAGCTCCCCTGATGGTAACTGAGTGCTCTCTTTGGAGAATTAATCTGGGAGTTTACTAGAAGTTGTTTTGGGCGNCCCCCCCCCCCAAAAAAAAGCTTTGATCATGCTGTGTGTGTTGGCAGCAGAACTGTATAGTGTTAGAAAGGTTGCTCCTTTAAGCCCGCTTTGATTTCACTGGTTGATTGGTTCCTAATGGGGCTCTGCTGTTCCCTGTGGAATTTTACATGTCTTCAATATGTGTTTGAATCTTGTTTTCTTAAAACCTTTATACACTGAGATTTGTACTTGAAGGCAAAATAGGGCATTTTTTTATATATAAAACATATATAGTAACCCATATATTACACAGATGTATAAAATTACTTGTAGTGTCTGGTTGATAACCTATTCAGCTGGCAATGAATCTGAACCCTAATTCTGCTACTGTTTTGAGTTCTTCTAAGGGCTAATAAGTTTACCTTAAAAACACAGAACTGCATTTGTTAATGTGACTACTCAGCTATTACTGTCAAGCTCCTATAGGTCTAACTGATGCTGAGAAGCAGGCTTATTAGTTCCAAAAGCAAATATTTTCTGTAATTGGAGTGAATTCAAGAAGTTTGTATGTATATCCTCAACCAAAAATAGGACCTTTGGTCTTTCAGTATTTAATGTAAATATTCATTTTATAGAAGGCTTTTTTCCCCTTGCTTTCTGATAGCTGAGCTAAACTGTTGCGCTGTTCCTCACTCTTTCCAGTGGTAAGATTTAAATATCATGGGGCTTCTTGTAGATTATTTTTAGAACGTGCTTCGCGCTAGACTACTTGCTGGCACTTGAGTTTCTTACTTGAAATGTATTGATTTTTTTGCCTGAAATAAATTGGGCAGTAAGAATAAAGCTGGATCTAGTTGCTATTTGATTGGGGTACGGAGTGGTTATAGCACTCTGCAGTTTGATCAGGGAGGCACCTTTCATTAAACTATTTGATACATGGAAGCTGAGTGGTGGTTGGCAGGACCAACACTGACATGCTACTGATTTGTTTCCCTGTACTCATTAAATTCTTGCTTGTGGGAAGTGTTAAATTACTGTAAAAGTTGTTCTGATTAATGGCTGGTGATATTGCTTCTACATGGTTGTAAGTGAAGGGAGTTTCCCTATCATAGCCTGATGCTGGCAGGATGGTGTTAAATACTGATTAAGTATTCTTAGAAGTTAAATAAAAAGTATGTTGCTTCTGTAAAACCTGCAGAGTAAAACAAATGTCCCCATCCACATCCACATAACTTTTTAAAATGCATCTATATTTACAAAACATTTCACAGAATAGCCATTTGTAAAACTATGGGGTTTGGTAAGAATCAAAATGTATATACTCTACAAAAATTATTCCATCATCCAGAATGGCTAATATTCAAACATACTAGTAAAATAAATTCTGTGTTTTAAGAGCTTGATATCATTCAAACTGGAGACCTTCACTGATCATTTGCAGTTGAGTCTTGACTTAATTTGTGAACATATCTAGCAATGATGATAAACAGAAAAAGGAAAACACTGTGCTAGCTGTAGCTGTACAAGTGAAAGAAATGCAGAAAACCTCTGCAAAAGACATCAATGATTGGTTGGTCAGAGCATCTCTATATTGCCCATCCTGATGTTTTACTTGAGTACTCGACCAGCTGCAAAGACCCCACATAGTTGTCTCTGCAAGGATGCACAGTGGAGCAGATGTGTGCTCCAGTGCAGTCCCCAATGCTTGGGAAGAATTCTTGTTAGTAATGAATTGTTATTCAGATGTTTAAATGGGAGCAAGTCTCTTGAGTTGTTTGTTATTACCTAGGACATCTGCTTAAATCGACTGCCCTGTGGTACAGATGTCCATGACTGAACTCTGCTTGCATCTTCATTTCCTGCCATGGGCGCTGGTGCCATGTGATATCTTGCTCTAAGCTGCTTCAAGGACACAGTCCGAAACTCTCTGCCCTCTTCCTAATATATCATGAGTTGATCAGAATTGGGACAAACTTGATCATTGTAACCATGCCTGCTCTTGTCTTGTGTTGCCAGTCTTAACATCCAGCATTCCCATCACAGGGTTCCCATTCGCAACAGCACATCTGTTTCACATCCAAGACTCTTTGGTTTGAAATTCACAGAAAATGTGAAAAGAGGTCTGGGAAATAGTCACAGACTCAAGGACTGCCATGCTGCCAGGGTGTTTATGGGCACTGGTGATAAGGCATTATCCCAGTGGTTTCCTGGTCCCTGCTCTCAGTGAGGATAATGGTTTATGTCCTGGGGCAGACCATAAACAACCCCCTACCCAACGCCTAAACGTCTTTGCTCTGGAGGTACCACACGCAAAGAACAGGCACATTTCAACCCTTAGAAGCACGGTGCTGACTCCTCTAGATGACATAGAATTGATCAGAGGATGTGTCCTTTCATAAATAATACACCTTTTGTTTTACTTCTCTCCTTATTCTCTACTGTGATAAATTTCTTCTTCTTAAACTTTCAAGTATTCATTCAGATAAGTAAATATTTATAACTGAGCAGATGCTGTTTTATTGAATAAGCAGTAGGTGTATCTGATACGTTCTTGATATGATATGTTTAATTCCTTTGCCTAGGTTAGAGTCAACACCTTTTAGTGTTAACAGCTGGTGAGGTAGTCTTATCCCTTGTTTATCTTAATGGCTTATTTAGAGTTGCATCAAACATGAATGTGATTCACTGTGTGTAACTTCTCTGGATCAAGAAAAATAACAACTTACTTGATGGGAGACAAAAGAGCCTCTATAAACTGCAATGCTTTCCTGTACAAAGAGGGAGTTGCAAAACGCTACCGTGCAATGAAATAGGGTGGCTGTTCCTTTTTATGGTATTAGGATAGTTGGTGCTCTGTTCACTCGTCAGCCCTCTGAGGCTCTGAGAATGACAGAAGAGATGAAGGCTCTGGGATTGTACTTGGATCTACTGATATGTGCAGTGTTTAATGCAGTGTCTGGATGGTAGCTTCTACTGTCAGAATTATTACCTTTGAGACCCCTATTACTTCTTAGGTTTAACTAGTTGAGAGTTGCTGAAAGGTAGAACACTTGTTTATTATAAGCACATGGTATCATCTAACTCAAGTATTTATCTTGTCAGACTTGGTAAGCATTTCCTGCTAAATACAAGCCTGTAAAAAATGCCACTGAATTAAGTACACAACAGCAACATACCAGGTCTTCTTGATGCACTTAGTTCCTCTTAACTGTCCTGCTGCTTCTTGGCTGGTACAATTTCCCATCCAAGTAAATACCTTGTATGAAGATTTATTTTCCTCTTAAAAACTGATAGCATCTATTTCAGCTAAATCTTGAGTTCTTAACCATTTGCTGTCATCAAAGACTCTTTGATAGGTTTGCAAGAAAAAAAAAGAAAAGAATGTTAGTCATGATGTCCTGATCACCATCCCGAAAGCCAAATCAGAATTCTCTGTTCTGCTGCAACTAGCTTGCTTGAAAAATAACCAGCTTAGTCAAACTAGGTGGTAAAGATAACTATCTGTAGAAACAGAGGATGTTTGGATTACAGTTGCTCTGAGAAATATATGTGTAGTTATCAAACCAGCAACATCACAGTTCTTCAAAGGCACTGTTAGACGTAGCAGAGTTATGTTAATTTGTGATTTTTTCTAAAATAGGGTTCTTAGCCCTCCAATAAGAAGAGATTAACCCTTCAATAAGATTTCCAGTAAGGAAATCATACAGCAACCATTAGGATCTTCCTGAGTCATATACTCTTCTACCATGCCCTGGCAGAATTGTTGCATTGTTTATGAATTGCCTTGGATTTTCCTTCTGTTCCCCTTCAGGAACAATGAGAGTATCTTGGAAGAAATTTATGAATCTTAAATCCCTGCGAAGAAACATGCTGCTTCTCTGTGTAGCTGAAAGAAGGCAGAACTTACTTAAAAGGTTTATCACCTTAAAACAAAAGACCTTACTCTGGCATGTGTGAGAGTGGCAATTTCTTAATTGAATTTAAATAACTATGTAGCAGGACAGAAGTATACTTTCACCAACTCTTACTTCACTAAAAGTACTTTTCATACCCTGTAGTAACTGAAGTGCTGCAGTTGAGTGATGCTCTTCGTGATGACATCCTTCCTGAACTTGGTGTTCGATTTGAAGATCATGAAGGTACCCAATTATATGTATTGCAACTTTGTAGGTAGCTGTTTTTATAGTCTTGTTATTTTCATAAGAAGTGGGAAAATAACCTGTCAAGACTAATCTGGAATAATCTGACAAACCCAAGGACTGCAAAGCTATAGCATATCGTATTTCTGATGTATGAATATATATCATAGAACTGTATATTGGAATACATGTATAAAATATAAAAACGTACATTGCAAGCTTTTTGTATAGCACCTGATTTCTTATACACTTTTGAATAGTTACTCAGTTGTATTTGCATTCAGCTTGCAAAAAGAAAACAGTTACCACAGAGTAAATATATTTACCTTTGACTATTCAAGCATTGGAAACTCACTGATCTGATTTTGCTTCCTTAGGACTTCCAACGGTGGTTAAACTAGTGGATAAGGACACGTTATTGAAAGAAAGAGAAGAAAAGAAAAAGGTTATTATTTTAAACGTTCTATATTTTTTAAATTTAAAGTAATGTGTAAGCTATAGGTACTTTTACATTTCTCTGATAACTTGCAAGAAAAATCTTAACAGACTAGCAACAAGGCAAATAAGAGAATTGATACAAAATTTAAGTGTGTTCAGGAAAAGAATTTTTGAAACAGTAGCTTCTTGCAAATTTTGCATGGGACCTACTAAATACCTCTAAGGTTTTTTGTTTGTTTGTTTTTTAAGATCTTCATATAATTAAGGGATGTTGAGTACTGTATGCATACTGTCTTATCTCTTTAGAAGAACAATTCCAATGCCTGTACAAATGAAGGTGACATTTTCCATAGAACTAGACTGTATTTATCTGATATGTGAGAACAAAATGCACTGGCTAAATATTAATTAATGTAGTATGGATGAGCAAGATATTCAGGGTGTGGGGGCAAGAATTCACATGTTCGTATATAAAGATTGTGAATTTTAATTCACATGCACAAGATCTGTACAGAAACCATCCTTTTGGCACTTCCAAGCATTAATAGTTGGCTTTGTAACATCCAAAATAACACTTCATATGCCTGTCTAATTTTAAGAGATAATAAGATTTCATCATGACTAGAAATGTTTGGAAGACTTTCCAATGTTTCTCCTTCCATGTAGGTGTTTTTTATAAAAGAGAGAAATAAAATGTAGTTTCAGCCAATACCACGGGTTTTCAACAAAGACATTTGAAGGCAGTTTGTATATAGCTGCTGGGTGGAACCTCTAGCTAGAGTACATTTGCCCTGGAAACAGGGCAGTACTGTCAGAACCCTTGGACAACTGATAGGTCTCTCCTAAGCAAGTGCAAGATGAGATTTTTATTTTTATGAAAGTTTTCTAAGTTGGCTAAATTTGGATAGTTGTTTCCCTAGGAGACATCAAGGGATACAACTACTTCTTGAGAAACTGTAATGCCTTCACAGTTTGAGGCAAGAGCTTAAAATATCAGCAAAATATGGTCTTTTTTTTAAAGTCATTTGCAAAGTGTTTTTCCCTTTGAAATGGCAGGACCATTGCTTTTGCAAGCTTTGTAGGTATTCTTTTATATGTATACACTTTGCATGCAAAATGCATTCTGAACAGTTAAAACTGGTTTAACTGTGAATAAAAGCAAATGAAATCAAAGTTGTACAGTGGGAAGTACCAGACGATCCTAATTACAAGGCACGGTGGTTTTACTGCAGGTCATGCTGCCAGTTATGTCTGTCATTAGGCATCCAGGGGAGCTAGCTAGCTCAGATTTGTAGAAAACAACCAAATTAAGCAGTTAGTTACCTTTTACTCATTAACATTGCCTTTCATAGATTGAAGAAGAGAAAAAAAGGAAGAAAGAAGAAGCAGCCAGGAAAAAACAAGAGCAGGAAGTAAGTGTTCAGATCCTTTTCATCTGGTTTTGAAGAAAAGTGTTAACAGCAACAGTCACGTGCAGGAAAGATTACATTAGAACACAGGCTCTCTGCCCGGCCGTAACTGGGCCTCCATTTATTTATTTTTTTGTCTACAGTTTCCTGCTCGGGATGACTTTGGCTTGCAGTTTACTTTTGAATATTCAGCTCCTATTACAGAGAAGCCGTCTTTGAAAACACAACTAAAAGCTGCAAAAGCTTCTTGGAAGAACTTGTAGCACTTATTTCAGTCTATAAACAGTATTACTTCCTTAATTGTCAAAGTAGTATCTTACACGCCTGTTAGAGAATATATTGCTTGTGTCACTCATCATTTTCTTCCATTTCCAGTGCTGTAGGTATGTGTGAAAACAGGGTTTTTTTCTCTTTAAGAATTCACCTGTTCTCTATGATTGAATTCTGAAATGTGGTGTTTTGTAAAAACATGTTTTTTCTTTACAGTTGGAATTGAGATAGCTCAAAGGTTCTAGGCTTTGGACAAGGAGTAGGCGGCCAGAGGAGATGATCACATAAGAAGAAAAGATTGTTTGCTGTGCTGATGACTCTTAACAGTACAGGAAATGCACTCCTGGGTTAAGAGAGGAAGTAAACTTTTAGAGATCACCATGTACATAGAGAAAAACAGATAAATAGCATTTATCATACACAAATTCCAAGTAGCGTTTTGCATTCTTTCAAAAAGGTGATTCCCTTGCATTGGGTATAAATTACTTGGAAAGGATTCTGAGATGTGCTTGTTTACAGATAAGTGAAAGTTCAGTTTATTTTCAGTGCAATTACTTGCATCCTGATCCTGCTGTGACCTGCACAGAAACCTAGGCTTGGAAAGCAGGAAATTGTTGATAAACGTGGTTCCCTTTGCAGTGAGTTAATTGCTGAATATTCTTTACTCATAGCAACTATTCACTTTGTGTTTACGCCCAAAGTACTAAGGAACCAAATTTGCAAAAATCAGATGTAGTTTTTGGAGTATATGAGCAAGTTATTTAGAGTTCCTGCAATACATCTATTTTATTAAGTGGTTCTCTACAGAGATTTAAAACATTTTTTTTTCCCCTGGACAAGCACAGCTAAGACTTATTGCATTGTTCCTCACTGAAACTTTATTTTCACATGTTAAACAATTGTGAATTAAAACTTCTTTGATTTGCAAATTAGAGACTACTTTTCCTTTTGCATACATGACAAGTCATCAGTAATTAACTGTGATACTAATGCAGTTAATGCATGTTTTATATTACAGGCAGCAAAACTGGCAAAAATGAAGATTCCACCACATGATATGTTTAAATCAGAACACGACAAATATTCCATGTTTGATGAAAACGTAAGAGACTTTTCTTTAGATAGGGACTGGTTTTCCTTCCCTGCTTGTATACACTCAATTGTATGTGTATGTAGCTGATTTTGTTCCAAAACCTCCAGGAGAGTTACATTAACATAGCGGGAGGAGGGAAGGAGTGGAAAAAGAGACAATATGTTAATTATATTGCACATACCTTGCATTGAGGAGCAAGGCTCTAACTGTTAGCTACCATTTCAAGGATATTTTCACTGTAAATTCGTCTCCTTGTAGAGCAAATTCCCTGTAGATATTGTGGGTAGGAACACGTACGATGTGTGTTCACAGATTTATTACCCTGTTGCAAGGTAAGGAATTCACTTGAAGTGTAAACTCCCCAACTCTGCCAGAACTGAAGGAGACAGCCATGTTGTCCAGAGGGGTCCTGTGCTTTGTTTTTGGTTCTGCCCACTGTTTCGCTCTCTCCCAGCAAAGGATGGATGAAGGGGCTGACTTTGCTCTTGATCCCCTTGAAGATAAAAAGTGTTACTTGGAAAACATAAAGCACTGTTTCTTCAGCAGTTTATCTGGGACATCAACCCTGCTTCTGCCTGTCCTCTTCACCCACAAAAATTCAGGCCCTGGGGGCAAGTAAGAATGGAGATTGTAAATACTGGAAAATACCTCTGCAAGCCAAGGAGAATGTCCGTAAAAACTCTGATCGTACTTTCTCCATCGGTAACACAAATGTTTCACTGTTTTTACTTTAAGCCTTGGATTCAATATGCTAGTAGGATTAAAAGTGGTCTCTTAGCCATCTGTTTAGGGATTAGTCATTATTCTCTTAACTATAACAATCTAGAAATTAGTTGTCTAAGCTTCTCTTTCTTAGTACAGGACAGAAAATAAATACACCCTTTGCCCCTTCATTTACTAGGAAGGGAACATAAATAGCCAGTTGTCAAACTTCTAGGTAACTAAAATTAGCCAAGATGCACCCCATCCTGACAGCTTGTCATCATGACATTATCCCCCTATCTTACTAAAAGGCTGTTCTATAAGGAGCAAAAGTAGTTCAAGAATTTACCTTAAATATTCTCTTCTTTTTTTTCCCCCCCTTTCATATTTCAGGGATTTCCCACCCATGATACAGAAGGCAAAGAACTCAGCAAAGGTCAAATTAAGAAGCTAAAGAAACTTTATGAAACCCAAGAAAAGCTATACAAGGAGTATCTACAAATGGTTCAGAATGGAAGTGCAAATTGAAAACAATGGGACTTTTTTTAGAAGGCGAGTGCTAGGTCAGCATTGAAGAAGTGAGCATATACTGATGCTCAAATTTCTGTTTACACTTTCTATTATGTGCAAAGTAAAAATCCTGTTTACGTGGATTAATAATGTCATCTGGAAAGTCAATAAAAATCCATTCTTTAAAAAAAAAAGCCAACATGTAAGAAATTTCTTCACAGCAACAGTAGCAGGTTGAATGGTTGCCAGTTCCATTTGGGAAAGTGCTGCTCAGTCAGCAAATCTACATAAGGATTCTTTTTTATTGTAGCTGTCCAGGCTTTGGTTAATTTGTCCTGCATACTGATCTCTATCTAAGACCCACTGTAGCTCGCATTCTGGAATATGTCACAGTCAGCAAAATTTACTACTAAATGGGAGCTGAGTAATTTGGCTCACAGTAAGAATAATATTTTCCAGATGACTTTAGTATCTTTACATAAGCAGGAAAAACTGGGTAGTTCAACTATGATGCTTACTCTAACTGCTGTTATTAAAAACTCCCTTAAGTATACCCAGAACACTTTGCATAGTAGAAGCTAACACTCCCTTTGTTGCAAAAGGGAACAGGTCATCTTTGCTCAACCAGCAGTTGCAATCAAGTGGGTAAGTAAAAGGCAAATGCACCTGCATTGAACAAACAGGTGGGAAGGACATGAAGGGCATGGAGCTATTGCTCCAAAGAAACAAGAGTACTGCCAAAGTACCCCATTACCCAAAGTACCTTAATTAACTGTTCAGAGTGAGGGGAATTCACAGAGGGTTTCTAACCGAGATACAGTTTGTGGATTTGTTTGCAATTAGGCAATACAGCTACACATTGCTCACTATTCGAGACTGATGTTTTTAACAGACAATTTAACCCTGAGTTAATAATCTTTCTGATGTAGTGTGATTACATTATGTCTGCAAGGACAGTTCTCTGTTGTCTAATAATGTGTTTCACTGGCAGTAGCTACTAAAGGAACTAAAGTTCATGAAATCCTAAAAAATATCTCACCTACTTCACAACTGCATATTAACAGCTAAATGTCTGATACGCAGAACTGTATTCACACAGTACTCTTAAGCCTCAAGGTGACTTGCAGAAGGTCATACTGTGACGCCTCTGTTCTCTCAACTTGTAGGTTTATGCTACAATGATTAGGTTATGCTCCTTTCCTTAAGAGTTAAAACATCTTTTCTTTATATTTTTATATTTATATTCTTCCTTCTGAGGAATGAACATATTTGGAGTAACAAAAAGGTCTAGTAGGTTTATTTGTAATTTGTCTGTATTTGCCTTGAAAACATACGTAATGTTAAGGTCAGTAAAGTCAGCACATGCATCTTGTATGCAGAAAATAAAATCGCTTGTAAAGTACAAGTTGTATGTGCCCTTTGTATAATGGGAAGAATATACAGCTTATATTTATTCCACAACCATCTTTTTGAAATGTGGTTTACAGAGCTTTTCCTTTAGCTTGCTATTACTAATTTAAATAGTTTTGCATTTGGTATTTCATTATTCTGCTAATTTCTAATTAATTGTATAAATACGTGTTTAAACTGCACAGTGGTACTTCAAACAGCCAGCCACAGCCACAAGAGCAATTTCTCCATCCTTTGGTCTGTGAACGGAAGAGGATCAGTTGTGTTTTTACACCATTCTAGATTCTAACCCCCTTCAACATTATCAGCTCATTGTTTTCTTCCCAGCATGCTCCCTGAGATGCAAGTGCACTCAGGATATCCATGAAGGAATAGGATGTGCGTAGGCTGCAGTCATAAGATGCTGCTTCTCAGCCAGATAAGGTTCTCCAATTCCAAACTCCCTGCAGTCCTCGACAGATTCCAGGGCTAGTTCTGCAAACTTTACTAGGAATCCTAGACCTGAATAATTTCTAACCACAGCATAGACTTCACTTTCCTGAACGTGAACTGCCTCTGCAGTTGCTACTTAATGTTAAATAGTAATGGTAATTTGCTTACTACAGAAATTACTTTTGGGTGATCCAAGTTAGCACTGCTTAAAGCTGGTTAGTAGATAACTATGGACAACATGCTGTTAATCCACTGCTGTTCTGGATTCTAGTTTCTTTATGACACGTCCATGAAAACATCCTGGCTTCCCCCCCTCAGTTTTTTCTCCTCCTGCTATGTTTTCAGTAGAACCTCATTCAATTCCATGGTTTATCTAGTGCATCGATGTAGAAGAATTTTAAACAAAATGTGCTTTTTCCCTTCCCAAATGCTTCATTTTGTTTCTGGGACAACTCTCCTTGCATAGGTCTTAGGAACATTTCAGACTCGTGTTTTCCAAAGGTTATCTTCATTTTTTTCCTGTATGCTTCCTGCATGCACACACTGCTTCCTCCCTCAATATTTTTTTTTTAAATCCATAGTTAGTCATAGTTAGCAGAGATAAGGATCTCTGCTATATTTACTGGCCTATTAAGGTCTTAGTCTACCTCCAAAATTATTTAGCTCATGCTTGCCATTTCTGTGTTTTGTCTGATTGTCAATTTGATTGTTTTAAACTAAGATGATCTGAAAGACGTTGTGGAGTCTCCTTTTCTGGAAATATTCAAAACGCACCTGGATGTGGTCCTGTGCAACTTGCTGTAGGTGGACCTGTTCTAGCAGGGGACTTGGACTGGATGATCTCTAGAGGTCCCTTCCAACCCCTACCATTCTGTAAAAGAATCCTTATCAAAACCTCAGTGCTGCTGAAGTCATCTTTCTCTTCTGCTACAGCATAACAGCATTCCTGTCTTTGAATTCTCTTTGAACACAACCAAAAAGTCTCCTAAAATCCTTGGAATTCTGTTCATAGACATTATAAGGATCAGAGCCTTTGAAATCCTCTCTTCAGGCTCACCTTGTGTCTTGGGTGATCGTTGTTCTTCCACACAGCTACTTATTCTCCCCTGCTTTTTATAGTGCTTTGCTATCCAGTTCATGCATTTTTCAAAGTTGCCTACTTCAAGTAAGCTTGCCACTTGACTCCTCCAGCAATAAAGCCCTCAAAAACTTCCCATGCTTGAACTGGTCTTTCAGTTACAATTTTCTCTTCCTATCTGTTTCAGCTGTCCTTGGAAGTCAGCATCATCAGCGAGGAAAATGCCTGCTTCGTGAAGCATATGTGAGTTTGTTGGCAGGCCTAAGTATTTTCTATTAAAAAAAAAAAGCACACTAATTGGCAACTCCTCCTGTAAAGAAGCTGCTAAAATATTTTACCTTGATACATACATAAACAGGAAGTTAATTCATTCTCTCCAAATAAAAGCAGAGTTTTGCTCATACTTTGAGTTCCTTTTTTTCCAAAATCAGCAGCATAAGAAAAACAATGACCTTGGCAAAGAGTCAGGAAAATAGACTTTCCTAGAATTTGTAACAAAAAAAGAGCTCCACAGCTACTACAGATCAGTTGCTTTTATCTTCTCTACTGCCACAGTTTAGCAAAAAAAAACCCAGTATGCATAAGTCCTGGTGAAGGAACACTTGCTAGGAAACAAGAATGCTGCAGCTAGGCTTGCATGCACACTATTTCAGATGACTTTGTCGGTGACGGTGTGCCAATTGATCTGTGCAATCACTGGAAGCACAGCACAATACCTCTTCCCTGGCAATCCATCAAGGTGGCACTTAAGTGAATTCCACTGCAGGCATTTATTGGGAGTGACCTGGCAACCAGGAGAAGAGAATGCAACAGCAATGGTCTGCATTCAGTGTCTTAGTCACCTGTCTGTCTCAGCAAGGAAAAGGGAGAGGACAGACTGCACAGTATTTTACTTATTTTTTTTATTTCAAAATGCACATGTATGCATACACATATTCAGGAAGGCCAGTCTGGAATGTGATTTTCTCAGCACTATGAAAGTCCCCATGGCAAAATCTTGGACTTTTTTAATATTTTAATTTTCTGAAACACAGAGCTCATGTTAGTTTGTACCACATGAAGCTTTTTATTTCCCACCTATCAAAGAATTTATTCAGATAAGGCAAGGCAAGGTGAAAGTGTGGTGTTTTCTGTTTTTAATTGCACCCTTGGCTGAAGGCCAAACTTGGCAGCAGCAAATTCTGTTTCTGTCTTTTGCTCAGTGTGCCTTTCAGCCTTTCTAATGTGAATGTTCGCATTAACGTCAAATGTGACTACTGCTCCACTAAAGAGTACAAGTTCCTCCATCACTCAGTTTTTTCAGATTCTGGTAGAAAAATCTGTGAATTGTTCACTCTGGTCTTGTTACCACCAATCTTTTCAAAGACTTTAAACTAATGAGTGCCTAATGACATCTATGGTAGTCTCTTTGATCGCTTTATTCTGTTTGTATTTGCTGTCCATTGTTCCAGGAAACTACTGATGCATTTTAAATGTGCAAACAAGCAAATCTCTGCCACATACAGTAGCTACCTTCAGCTTCTTTTTCTACATTTTAAGCTAATATTTTCAGGTGGTGGTAGCTGTTGGATCAACTTTAGCTTCCTCTTTAATTACAGGATTTCTACCACAGAAATACAGAAAGGAATTTTTACTCCTCTCTGATTTCACAGGGCAATTTCTATACAGGACACTGTATCACATGCATAGTACTTAACAAGTCTCCTGAGACAGAACAAATTAATTAAGAAGCACATTAGCTATTTAGTATCAAGACTCCACTTAGCAATGATCACAGGTACTTCCTCCCCCTCCAGAAAAAGTCATTTACAACTAAGTCTCATCTCTTAAATTAGGCTGTGAATGTCTGGCATCTCACTAAGTGAGAGCAGTTTCCATTAATACCCACCCAAGGGCAGAAGACACAGACATTTTAATGCCAGTTACAGATCTCAGCCTAAGCTTTCTCTCCAGCGTCTACTGCATCTGTTCAGCAGCTCCGCCATAATCCCTTCTCTCAGTTTTGGTTCTGCAAGCTTTCTCCTATGCTAGGCTGGGTGTTTAAATCAAGCCACCGTGATTCAGCAAGTATCTTTTTGCAGCGCTCTGCAGGGTAGGAGCACCTGACAGCAAGATGACTCCACAGATTGTGCCTTACCCACAGTCCTAAAGTCTGCCACTGTACTTCAAAAGGTTAGAAAACAGTCAGCAAAAATCCCTCATTGATCATGCCAGATTAATGCCTTTGGAGAGGGGCACTAAGGATCCAAGGATGTAAAGTAATTTAAATATATGTTTACTTTGATATACATCAGTGGACGAAGAGAGCCAGATCCTTCCAGCACTCCGGCCTGTTTCAAGGCTTTAATGACTGGTCCAGAAGAAACCAAATCTACTTTTACAAGACCATCTTAATTTAATTCAGGGTTTGCAGCATTTATGAGAACTGCGTTAACAAGATAGCAACTAGTGCAGAGGGACAAACTCTACACATGCCACAGAAGATGCAGTAGTGCAACAAATAGTCTGAACAGGGCTGCAGCGTATTCTTGCAATGCCAGAAAGGTGCAGCTGGATCGCATACTCTAGTGAAACCTCCAGCGTCTTTGTAGGAGACAAAGTCTGGAGTTTGTATGCCAAACATCTTCTGGGTGGAAAGGAAATAGCTTTTAACAAAATGGAGATGGACAGAAAAGGCTTAAAAGAATACTTGACCAGCAAGTATATACAAACCAGCAGCAAGAACAAAAGCGTTAAGTAGGAATACCTTCAGATAAATCAGAGTTCATTAAGCTCTTCGGAAGCATCAGAATTGAGTGTAGCCACCATCATGAATAAAGCTGTCCCAAAATAAGGATTCATGGAAGCACAAAGAGTCTGTTACCCAGCTCATGTTAGAAAAAGGTCTAGTTTGGAGAAACAGGGAAAGGGAGCTGGAAGTAAAGAAACTTAAGTGGAAGCAGAACCTTCCCCTGGGCATAACCTCTGGCCCACCAAATCTGCTTGTTTGTGCAACTGACTCCACAACATTCCTGCAGTTCGTTAGCTGTTTGAGTGTCATTCAAAATTACCTTATTCTTTAATTACAGTGTTAGTACCTATTTAACTGATTCCTTAGTTATTGCTGTCGCTTAAATTCCTAGAATAACTGAATTAATCCAACATTAATGTATTGATTAGTTAATTAATAAAATATTGGTCTTTTTAAAATTTAAAAATTTAAAAAATTTTTAATTTTGCCCATGAAAGGACTGTGATGATACATCCTAGCTCTTAATTACTGAAATCCAAGACAAGTTGCAGGCCTGGAGAAAACCTTTTTTAGAACGAGGGAATCCACCAGCACAATAAAGGGTTAGAGGGTTTTCCTACTGAGCAAAAGACTACTAAAACCATTAAGTGGCTTCAGATGCTGAAATTGCACTAACACCACGCTACACAGCATCTGCTGCTTACACATCACTATACAAACAGAAGCCAGGCTGTTAGGGTTTCTTTGGTTGTTGGGTTTTGTTGTTTTTTTTTTTTCTCTCTCCTTTTTTTTTTTTTTTTCCAGAAAAGGAAATGTCATCCCTTATCTAGACTAAAACAATGCTGGAAAGGCTAACATCTGCATTTTCAAAAGGTGCTCGATCTGAAGCATCAAAAAGGGCTTTTTTAAGTAGGAAGCACGCAACTCTTTGATTTACCTTTCAACTTCAAACATTGTCTTATCCATGCAGATGACACACAGAGAGGTTGTTAAATCACGATCACATTATTAATCTAGCTAAAATGCAACCCTGCGAACAGCTGCTGTGTATCTGCTAGAGCAGTAACCCCCACGGTGCAGCAGGCAGGTGACTGGGCGGCAGACAGACAGACGGACACCGCTACGTCTGTCTTTGCTGCTGAAGACACCGGAAAGCAGCAGCACTTTTTAACAGCCAGCGGACGCTTCAGAAGCTGCATTTCCCAGCCCTCGGCACGGGTTATCTGAGCAACAGACCGAAGGCGGGGCAGACGCGTCGCTCCGCGGCATTCCAAACGCACCGCCAGCTCGCCGCCTCCTCCTGCTCCTCCGAACTGCAGCGCCCACCGCGCCGCCAGCTCCCGGGCACCCACCCCCGCCCCTCAGCCCGTCCCCGCCGCGCCCGCCATAGCCCCGGTCACTGCCGCCGCCCGGGCCTGCCCCTGCCGCCCCGCGAAGGGCCTTTTCGGGAGCGTTTGGAGAGCGCGGCCTACAACGCCTAGCGACCACCGACCGGCTACCACCATGTTGTCACCCACCCCCTCTACGCGCTGCCTCTGTCCCTTTAAGGACGCCGGCACGAGCCGCCTACCTTTCCCCCTCCCCCGCCCCGCATCACGCGCTCTCCCCCCACGCCGCCAGTTCCGC
>VZSF01007657.1:602911-642547 GCA_013398295.1 Chionis minor | reverse complement strand
GGCCGCCGCGACCGCAGCGCGGGGATGGGGCGGGCGCGCGCGCGCTCGGCGGCCGTTAGGGCCTGCTCCGGGGTGGAGCTGGGTGGCGGCGGGGGCCGCCTGGCGGAGAGGGGCGGGGCCGGCCCGGTCAGGCACCATTTTAAGTCTGGCTCGGGAAGTTTGGACCCGGGGGAAGGGGGAGCCCGCCTTGCGCTTAGTCTGGCGGAGCGGGGACGGAGCGGTTCCGGCCGCACGCGTGGCCGCGCTCGGCCGCCCTGGGGAGCCTGGCAACGAGCCCTCCCTTCCCCCGCCCTCTCGGGGGAAGCGGGGGAGGAAGAGGGTGGGAGGGCTGTTGTTTGCGGTGAACGGTTTCTGCGTCTCCCTCACCCCGAGGCGCTCGGGTTGAGTGAAACCCTTCGTCGCTCAGGCCAGGCGCGATTCTTTCGTTTGACCTCATCCGCGATCTTGGCTTCCCTCAGCGCGCTGTGGGATTTTTGGGGGCCCAGTTTTTCATTTCGAGGTCCCCGTCTCCCAAGCTGAGGGCCTGTTTAAAATTTTCGATGCGGCTACGGTTGTTTACCGCATATGATACCAACGTTTGTAGGATTTGTCTGACTCCGTTCCTGTTACATCTGCATACAAGGCTTCAAAATCAAAAGGTAGAGAAACAAATTTGTAAGTTATAGGTGAAACCAGAGCCACTAGGCAAATTTTTTCTAACGTCATCTCTAAGCAAAATAGTGTTCCCTCAAGAAAACTTCCAAGGTGAGATTAAGTACTGCTGATGTTCAGGGCTTGTGGAACAGGTTAATGCATTTCTTCCTCTTGTCTACTTTTTCATTATTGCTTCTAATTTTCTTTACAAAAAGTGTCATACTGTTATGTTTGTGTCTTCATGCAGGGTTGCATCCCAGCAGATCTAAAACAGAAGTCATAACTTTCCCTTCTGATTTGTTGTTATGAAAAACAGTAACAGTTGTGGGTAGACGTTTCCTGCTTTGTATTCTAGTTGTGTTTAGAAGGTTTGCACACAAGACACAGGCTTTTTTAGCAGAGAACTTTATTCTGTGTATATTTGTATTTATGAACACATCTTGACATTAAATGTACAGATTTTTCCTTTAAAGGTGCATCCATCAGGATACTGCTTGTCCTTACAATGCAGTTTTACTCTTTTGGCATACATAGAGTTCACTGTTTCCTGCTGTTTTAAGTGACTAATGATGTGTGACGTTTGTGCTGGACAAATTGCAGCAGCCTACTTTGTAGGATTAAGTGGTTGATATAGTTCCCTATCTCCCCAAAACTTCGTGTCTGCATTAGTTATTTGAAAACACTGAACTGTCCAGAAGAAATAAGATATGAATTTGGCCTCTTATTGGTGGTAGTGGAAATAATAACAATACTTTACAGTTGGAGTTTTGATAGCTTTTTCATGTCTCGATTGTCTGTAAATTGAGCTCACTTGCTTGGAAAATAACTAGGTCAATAAATATGAAGACTCAGTGCTTTGCTACTGTACTTTTTCAACTAGGTGAGCATTTAACTTTGTTTCTCTAAAAACACTTTGCTCTCTCCTCCCCTGCCCTTACCAGCTTTTACCAAATAGTTTTGTTAGTAACTCTGCAGAAGTTAGGTGATTGGAAGGCAGCTGTAATGAAACTGGGAATCACAAGCTGTTTTGTGAGAATGTTTTTTCTAGTTATTTATTTATATACTTCTTTTTACTTTGTAGTTACTGAAGGAACAACTTTGAGGAGCGAAACAGGACTTAAAGTACGTATTTGCACCAGGGAATGGTGCCTTTTTGTTGTTGTTGTTTCTTGTTACTTAGGTGAATGGCTTTTGTCAGAACATGCCCAGTTCACACCTGTTCCCGTGGAGATGAATTCAATTTCTATTTTAAAATCATTTGACTTATGGGAACTTTATTCCATATTTTTCAAACACAAATGAGGATGGAATGAGAATCTTGTCTTCCCTCAGCAGGGCTGAGAAGTAGTTCCCTGCAGGAAATACAGTACAAACAACAGAGCAGAAAAATTTGTATGTGGAGTGGATTTTTTCCATTAACTCTGTCACTGGGCCTAGGTTGGAAGAGTCAAGTCTTCAAGGGTAATTTTTAAGTAATGCGAGTCTGCATTTTTAGTTGCTTACTATTGCTTCCTCTAATAGTGACTAGGATCATATAACTTGTTGGCTGAACTCTGATATTGGGTCAATTTGCTATGTCTTACCTTTTTAATCATGTCTGTCTTCTCTTTACTACCTTCTGTCTGCTATGGAAGGAGAGACTTGTATATGTTCCTTTATTTTTTCAGCTGTAAAATAGTAAAATTCTTCTGTTTTGCTCTAGTGCGTGGTTGCTGGCGTTGCCACTTTCTCTTGTTGTGTTTAAGGAAAGAATAAGTGTTTGCAAATAAATATGCCTGGGTTGCTCAAATACAGCTAGTCTACAAGACTAGTTTTTTGTTGTTGTTTGTTCCTGGACTTAATCTATAGGGTGGGCTTGTGCGCTTTTTTAGTAGGTGTTAAGCGGCTTCACTTCCTGTGGAATAATCTAAAGTATACTTTTAGTACTTTTGTAAACGAACAAAGCTTGTCTAATTTATTTATGTGGCTGAGAAAGTATTGCTTTTCTGTCTTGGAGCAGGAATCGGCATTTTCCAGGTGGGATAGTGGATGTGGTCTCTGGGCCCTTGCTCTGGCTGCCACTCAAGATGTTGTTAGCACTTAGGTGATTATTTGGTAGCTGTCTATTAGAAGCTGGGCTAAAGATCAGCCTTTTTGGCCTTTATGGAATCTAAGAAATCAGACCTGTTGACTCTCATGAATGATGGAAGGTACTTTTTATTCCAAATTTGACTTGCAGACTAATGCCTGCTTTCTTGAAAGCTCGATAGTGGAAAATACACCTGTGCTTCTGTATGGTATGTAGTGATTACTTGGATTTGTGATGAACTGTTTAGAATAGGTGGTGGGGGGAAACCAACCTGTATTACTAAAATAGATGTACAGGCTTGGATATTTCACCCCAGTAAGGAAGTAACAGCAAAATAAGTTAGGCAATCTGTCTCCCTCTGGTTTCTCAGGAGAGCTAATTCAGATCTTGGGGGCTGCGGTAGCTGCGCTAAACTTGGTTCCAATCACTGCTAATATCAAGACTTTAACTTCTGTGTTTCCTCTATGTTTTCTCACTCCTGATAAATAAATTCAAGGCAAAACTTTATACAGAGGATTCTGCCTTTGTAGCTGCTGTTAAAAATTTTTTGGTACATAATTTTCTTGTTTTGCTTCTCTTTATCTAGCAGCAGATCTAGGTGGTTGTTCAGTGTAGTGCAGCAGAAGCAGCAATTCATAAAAATACAGCTGGTTACACAGAGAAGTGAGGCATAAGAAAAAAGTCATTCTGAAGTTGTAATTCATTTGAACTTTCATGGTTTTCAATTCAGACATTAAATAACACAGTATGTGCGTAGGTTAAAAATTCATTATTTACTGCGATACTGTCTAGGAATTAGAAAATAATGTATTTCTACCTTTGGTATTTTTTTTAAATAGAATGCAGAACTACTCTAGGAAACTGTGACACTTAATTCAGACTGAAGACTTACTATCTAGTAGAAATTGATGAACATCTGGAACACTTAACAGGAAAAAAAGTTTAAAAAGGGTTAAATGAAAGCACCTAGCAGACTGTTTAAGAACAATGAGCAAGTTCCAGTTTGGATTGGGTATTATGGGAGCTATTCGCTTTACTGCAAGAGATTATGCATGATGAATTTCTTAGCAAAACCAGCAGCTGTCAATTTATATTGAGGTTTTAAACAATGACCTGTTCTATCTTCATCTTCTGTTGAGGTAAGTAAATTACCATTAAAGTAATTTTTACTTTTTTTAAACACTGTATTTCAACTTGCAGGTGGATACAGGTACACAGATGGCAGATAACAGGTATGTTGGACTGTTTTCTTGAAATTAAATCCAGGTTGTTAGAGCTGACTGTGTATCTGGTCTTCTGTGGGGAAAGTTTTTTTTTTTTTTTCCCCTGTGAAGAATGGATTACCAAACTTGGATAAGAATAAAATGGTAATATTTTGTCCAACTAGACTGTGTTTCCTTACAGCAAGGACAGAACACTTATTTGGTACAGGAGAAGCTGAGACTGTAGTGTACTGGATACAGAATTACTGTGTTCTCTTGAGTCAGTTTTCAGTGTTCATATTAAAATGTTCTAAAGACTTGAAGAGAACATTGATCCTCAGTGTTTCTCTGATCTGTATGATTAAAGCATGCGAAAGGCACTGTTCTGTTTTCTAGTTTTGATAGCAATTTTGGGACAAATAACAGTGTTAAACTGGTATAAATACATATGTGATGCTGGTCTTTCAAACCTTGCAGTACACCAGGGTAAGCTGGATAAGCTAGTNGGCCGCACGCGTGGCCGCGCTCGGCCGCCCTGGGGAGCCTGGCAACGAGCCCTCCCTTCCCCCGCCCTCTCGGGGGAAGCGGGGGAGGAAGAGGGTGGGAGGGCTGTTGTTTGCGGTGAACGGTTTCTGCGTCTCCCTCACCCCGAGGCGCTCGGGTTGAGTGAAACCCTTCGTCGCTCAGGCCAGGCGCGATTCTTTCGTTTGACCTCATCCGCGATCTTGGGTTCCCTCAGCGCGCTGTGGGATTTTTGGGGGCCCAGTTTTTCATTTCGAGGTCCCCGTCTCCCAAGCTGAGGGCCTGTTTAAAATTTTCGATGCGGCTACGGTTGTTTACCGCATATGATACCAACGTTTGTAGGATTTGTCTGACTCCGTTCCTGTTACATCTGCATACAAGGCTTCAAAATCAAAAGGTAGAGAAACAAATTTGTAAGTTATAGGTGAAACCAGAGCCACTAGGCAAATTTTTTCTAACGTCATCTCTAAGCAAAATAGTGTTCCCTCAAGAAAACTTCCAAGGTGAGATTAAGTACTGCTGATGTTCAGGGCTTGTGGAACAGGTTAATGCATTTCTTCCTCTTGTCTACTTTTTCATTATTGCTTCTAATTTTCTTTACAAAAAGTGTCATACTGTTATGTTTGTGTCTTCATGCAGGGTTGCATCCCAGCAGATCTAAAACAGAAGTCATAACTTTCCCTTCTGATTTGTTGTTATGAAAAACAGTAACAGTTGTGGGTAGACGTTTCCTGCTTTGTATTCTAGTTGTGTTTAGAAGGTTTGCACACAAGACACAGGCTTTTTTAGCAGAGAACTTTATTCTGTGTATATTTGTATTTATGAACACATCTTGACATTAAATGTACAGATTTTTCCTTTAAAGGTGCATCCATCAGGATACTGCTTGTCCTTACAATGCAGTTTTACTCTTTTGGCATACATAGAGTTCACTGTTTCCTGCTGTTTTAAGTGACTAATGATGTGTGACGTTTGTGCTGGACAAATTGCAGCAGCCTACTTTGTAGGATTAAGTGGTTGATATAGTTCCCTATCTCCCCAAAACTTCGTGTCTGCATTAGTTATTTGAAAACACTGAACTGTCCAGAAGAAATAAGATATGAATTTGGCCTCTTATTGGTGGTAGTGGAAATAATAACAATACTTTACAGTTGGAGTTTTGATAGCTTTTTCATGTCTCGATTGTCTGTAAATTGAGCTCACTTGCTTGGAAAATAACTAGGTCAATAAATATGAAGACTCAGTGCTTTGCTACTGTACTTTTTCAACTAGGTGAGCATTTAACTTTGTTTCTCTAAAAACACTTTGCTCTCTCCTCCCCTGCCCTTACCAGCTTTTACCAAATAGTTTTGTTAGTAACTCTGCAGAAGTTAGGTGATTGGAAGGCAGCTGTAATGAAACTGGGAATCACAAGCTGTTTTGTGAGAATGTTTTTTCTAGTTATTTATTTATATACTTCTTTTTACTTTGTAGTTACTGAAGGAACAACTTTGAGGAGCGAAACAGGACTTAAAGTACGTATTTGCACCAGGGAATGGTGCCTTTTTGTTGTTGTTGTTTCTTGTTACTTAGGTGAATGGCTTTTGTCAGAACATGCCCAGTTCACACCTGTTCCCGTGGAGATGAATTCAATTTCTATTTTAAAATCATTTGACTTATGGGAACTTTATTCCATATTTTTCAAACACAAATGAGGATGGAATGAGAATCTTGTCTTCCCTCAGCAGGGCTGAGAAGTAGTTCCCTGCAGGAAATACAGTACAAACAACAGAGCAGAAAAATTTGTATGTGGAGTGGATTTTTTCCATTAACTCTGTCACTGGGCCTAGGTTGGAAGAGTCAAGTCTTCAAGGGTAATTTTTAAGTAATGCGAGTCTGCATTTTTAGTTGCTTACTATTGCTTCCTCTAATAGTGACTAGGATCATATAACTTGTTGGCTGAACTCTGATATTGGGTCAATTTGCTATGTCTTACCTTTTTAATCATGTCTGTCTTCTCTTTACTACCTTCTGTCTGCTATGGAAGGAGAGACTTGTATATGTTCCTTTATTTTTTCAGCTGTAAAATAGTAAAATTCTTCTGTTTTGCTCTAGTGCGTGGTTGCTGGCGTTGCCACTTTCTCTTGTTGTGTTTAAGGAAAGAATAAGTGTTTGCAAATAAATATGCCTGGGTTGCTCAAATACAGCTAGTCTACAAGACTAGTTTTTTGTTGTTGTTTGTTCCTGGACTTAATCTATAGGGTGGGCTTGTGCGCTTTTTTAGTAGGTGTTAAGCGGCTTCACTTCCTGTGGAATAATCTAAAGTATACTTTTAGTACTTTTGTAAACGAACAAAGCTTGTCTAATTTATTTATGTGGCTGAGAAAGTATTGCTTTTCTGTCTTGGAGCAGGAATCGGCATTTTCCAGGTGGGATAGTGGATGTGGTCTCTGGGCCCTTGCTCTGGCTGCCACTCAAGATGTTGTTAGCACTTAGGTGATTATTTGGTAGCTGTCTATTAGAAGCTGGGCTAAAGATCAGCCTTTTTGGCCTTTATGGAATCTAAGAAATCAGACCTGTTGACTCTCATGAATGATGGAAGGTACTTTTTATTCCAAATTTGACTTGCAGACTAATGCCTGCTTTCTTGAAAGCTCGATAGTGGAAAATACACCTGTGCTTCTGTATGGTATGTAGTGATTACTTGGATTTGTGATGAACTGTTTAGAATAGGTGGTGGGGGGAAACCAACCTGTATTACTAAAATAGATGTACAGGCTTGGATATTTCACCCCAGTAAGGAAGTAACAGCAAAATAAGTTAGGCAATCTGTCTCCCTCTGGTTTCTCAGGAGAGCTAATTCAGATCTTGGGGGCTGCGGTAGCTGCGCTAAACTTGGTTCCAATCACTGCTAATATCAAGACTTTAACTTCTGTGTTTCCTCTATGTTTTCTCACTCCTGATAAATAAATTCAAGGCAAAACTTTATACAGAGGATTCTGCCTTTGTAGCTGCTGTTAAAAATTTTTTGGTACATAATTTTCTTGTTTTGCTTCTCTTTATCTAGCAGCAGATCTAGGTGGTTGTTCAGTGTAGTGCAGCAGAAGCAGCAATTCATAAAAATACAGCTGGTTACACAGAGAAGTGAGGCATAAGAAAAAAGTCATTCTGAAGTTGTAATTCATTTGAACTTTCATGGTTTTCAATTCAGACATTAAATAACACAGTATGTGCGTAGGTTAAAAATTCATTATTTACTGCGATACTGTCTAGGAATTAGAAAATAATGTATTTCTACCTTTGGTATTTTTTTTAAATAGAATGCAGAACTACTCTAGGAAACTGTGACACTTAATTCAGACTGAAGACTTACTATCTAGTAGAAATTGATGAACATCTGGAACACTTAACAGGAAAAAAAGTTTAAAAAGGGTTAAATGAAAGCACCTAGCAGACTGTTTAAGAACAATGAGCAAGTTCCAGTTTGGATTGGGTATTATGGGAGCTATTCGCTTTACTGCAAGAGATTATGCATGATGAATTTCTTAGCAAAACCAGCAGCTGTCAATTTATATTGAGGTTTTAAACAATGACCTGTTCTATCTTCATCTTCTGTTGAGGTAAGTAAATTACCATTAAAGTAATTTTTACTTTTTTTAAACACTGTATTTCAACTTGCAGGTGGATACAGGTACACAGATGGCAGATAACAGGTATGTTGGACTGTTTTCTTGAAATTAAATCCAGGTTGTTAGAGCTGACTGTGTATCTGGTCTTCTGTGGGGAAAGTTTTTTTTTTTTTTTCCCCTGTGAAGAATGGATTACCAAACTTGGATAAGAATAAAATGGTAATATTTTGTCCAACTAGACTGTGTTTCCTTACAGCAAGGACAGAACACTTATTTGGTACAGGAGAAGCTGAGACTGTAGTGTACTGGATACAGAATTACTGTGTTCTCTTGAGTCAGTTTTCAGTGTTCATATTAAAATGTTCTAAAGACTTGAAGAGAACATTGATCCTCAGTGTTTCTCTGATCTGTATGATTAAAGCATGCGAAAGGCACTGTTCTGTTTTCTAGTTTTGATAGCAATTTTGGGACAAATAACAGTGTTAAACTGGTATAAATACATATGTGATGCTGGTCTTTCAAACCTTGCAGTACACCAGGGTAAGCTGGATAAGCTAGTCTATCCGGTAGTTAATAATATCTGTTTGCGTGTGTGATATCTTTTCTCCAAGTTAGGGTTAATTTCAGCAATACCCAATCTGTATTTTGCGACCTGCACGCTGGCAGGGAGCACAGGGAATGCTTGCTTGCTGTTGAATCATTCTGGGCCCTCTCTCCACCACCCGAAGTGTGGTGGAAACATTGCAGCAGGGAGATGGAGAGAACAGGGACATCTCTTTCTAGAGTAGGAGTAAACATTATTACTATTAATCAAAACAACTTGATGTAGGAATTTGAAACAAAGAACTTTGGTCTTATTTATTATCCTTTCTTACCTCTATCCTTTCCCATGGTTTTTCTTCATCACTTACACTGAAAGGGTGTCTTTGTATTTTCACTTGTGAGTAATAACATTTTCCTGTTCAGAGTGACCCAGTACAGATGAAAGGCCAGCCATTCACTTAGACTAATTTATCTGTCAGTGTTTTTTGGTTTGGGTTTTTTCTGTTTTGGTTTTGGGGGCTTTGGGTTGGTGAGGTTTTTTTGCCTTTCCTTTGCATATTATTCATCCTAGGAGAAATAGTTTCATATCCAAACTTCTACGTTTTGAGAAGCCTGAAGACATAAATATGTGTCTTCTACTGACACATTTGTTTATAAAACTTAACCTGTAGTAAACACTGAAAATTCAGAATACTTTTGTTCTTAAGTGTTAACATTTTTATAAAGTAATGCCTTTTTTAATATGTTATATTTTTAATTCCTCTAGTAAAACAGAAGATACTGCTTCAGATTCTGTGGAGGCCGCTAAAAATGCAAGTGACAAAAAAGGTAAGAAATATATAGTAGTAGGTAGTATTACAAAGGTGGAATAAGCCTGTTGCCTTGTATATTGAAAGTTCTTTATCTACCATTCCAAAATCTTTACAGTGAAAACTACGGATGTGTTCACTGGTGAAAGCAAAGCTATAGATTTCTAAGCGAACTGTTAGTTTTTGCTGTTTTTCCTGTTTATTGCAGCCAAGAGCAAAATAAAGGCTATATTTTTGTAATAGAGAAAATATTTTTGCATACGTTGTGAATAGGATGCTTCACTATTGCATGAAATAACACACTAGACACTTGCAATAAGGTCTGTATAGACTAGCTTTTAATAACATGTAATCTTTATCAGTGTAATTATTCAAATGAGCAGCCCTGTATGTATGCTGCTACTTCACTGTCTTGTTTGTAGGAAAATGCATCATTATAGTATGCCCTCTTGAGGCTTTTATTCTTCATTTGGAAGGTCTACAGATAACTGCTGAATAATGCTTTTCAAATTAGTACTTCTGCATGCAGAAAAGCTGCATTTCCATAGTTATTAACTTGAATGCTCAAATTTGTAAGTTATAGTGAAATATGTTTTGTGTATGTGGTCACTGAACGTTCTTTAGGTGTAACTTTTTTTTTAAGAAAGCTTTTGTGACTGGCAATTGGAAATCCCATATAAACTGGTAGATGCTATTGAATAATTCTCATAGTCAAGTCGGATTACAAAAAAACCAACCAGCCCCACCCCCCAAAAACAAATGAAAAATGACACACAAACGCACCTCTATAAGAGCTTTATCAAGTTAGTGTGTGCTGTGCAGTGTACTATTAGGGGGTTTTTTGGCTTTTTTTAATGTCTGGAGAGAAGAGCAGTGAGAAAGAATGTAAAGATTTAGAAAGCAAATACCTTTCTAGTATGACCAACTGTGTGTTTTTTAGTAAGGATTTTTAACTCTTAACTGGAAGTGTTTTAGTTCTGGCATCCAGTAAAAATAGTCTTCTGTGAACTGCTGTGATGACTGGGGAGTCTTACAGACTGTAAAAATAAATTGATGTAAAAAATTAGTAGTTGTCAAGGAAATCATCATAAAGCTATGCTGCTTTGTTGTAGAATTGTCAGTTTTTTTCAGGAGTCAGGCTAATGAAAACACAAATGTCTTGGAAATATAATTCAGTGGTTGTCTTGCAAATTTCTCTTGTGGCTTATGAGCTACAGCTAGTAGAGAGGGAGGGTAGTGAAATTCCTGCTTTGCACTTTCTTGCATAAAAGAGAGGAAATTTGCTTATGTCATCAATGTACCACTTGTTTCTACAAGCAAAGATTTCATATATTTGTCAAGAGAGAAATGTGCATTTCCTGTTATTATCCAGTTCTATCTTTCTGAAGTCCAATCCTGAAGTAATTTTGCTTGAGTCATTAGTTAACTATAGTGGTGCTATTTGAGATCAGGAAAATAGTATTTTGACTGTGGCTGCTGTAAGACACACAGTCTGACAAAAGTGCTGTAAATACATTCAGATTTGTTTCAAAAGTGGGTTTCTGTCTTCATAGAAAAGCTAGCAGACCAAGTGATGCAAAATCCACAGGTCCTGGCAGCTCTACAGGAACGTCTTGACAACACAGCGCTTACTCCTTCAAGTTACATTGAAACGTAAGTACGGGGCATAATAAAATTCTTGAAAGACTGAAAGTGTAATAGAATGTTTTTACTATATAATTAAGGTAAGAAATTGGAACAAATGATTCACTAAGAAAAATGGTTGACTTAAACTGTGATTCATACTGGCCTGCTTCTGGAAGAAAGAATCAAGTTTTAGTTTACACAAAATTGCGAACAAAACTTTGTCCAGTTTGTATTTTACTTGGCTATTACTATTTTGGTTAGCAGTAACTCCCCTTACCCTGCTTTGTTTTCTTCTATGATCCTTATTCTGTCAGAATATGTGCTGCATTGACTGATTATTTATGTAAGATTGCTGTCCAGGATGTAGTGGAAGATTCAGGACTTGTAAATCCTTAGTTTGAAGCTTAGTTTTATATTAACTTTAGACTTAAACTTTAAAATTTTGGCTCTAGTAGGTATTTGTGCTTTTATTTCTTTGCTGGGAATAGCCGGTAGACCTCTTTTAAAAAAAAAAATTATAAATGCTATAAAAAGTTCTTTTTTCCCTGACTTTGTATAAATGCTTAATGATTTAATGGGCAGTGTGTACTTCTCTGAGTATCCCCCATGAATCAAAACTTCTCCTGTAGAATGCACAGTTCTTATTTTTCATAGATGGATCTGTACAACCCTGGTCTCAAAGTTTAGGTGTAAACAAAGGTATTAATTTCAGATCTTTGCACTACATGGGGAGGGTGGTGGCGCCAGGGAACGGAACAGAAGATAATGTCTTTGACAACTTTTTGAAATAGGTTTTTTAAGAAATACGTATGTTTGACGTGAACTTTTTCTTTAAAAATTGCATTTATAAGCAACCTGTTCCAGAGTGATACGTTAAATAATGCTGAAGCAACTATCTTTTAACCTTAAAAGAATTTTTTTTTTTTAGTTTACCAAAAGCAGTGAAAAGAAGAATTGATGCCTTGAAACAGCTCCAGGTGAAATGTGCCCATATAGAAGCTAAATTCTATGAAGAAGTACACGATTTAGAGAGAAAATATGCAGCACTCTATCAACCCCTTTTTGACAAGGTGGGAAGACTATGTATATAGTCTTTGTCTCCTCCTAGCTGAGTCAGTTCTGTTTGCATGTATGTAATTTTACGTCTTCAATTACATTCTTGATTTTTCTAACACAGAGAAGAGAGTTTATTAATGGCGAAGCTGAACCCACAGATGCAGAGTCAGAATGGCACAGTGAAAATGAGGAAGAAGAAAAACTAGCTGTGAGTACAAGTTGGGTATTGAACTACAGATAAATTAGATTTTTCAGAATTAATTCCTGTACAGTGTGTTCCATTGAAAGACTTACCTTCTGGAAAGAAAGGTTTTATCACTAATGTGTTGATGGTATTGTGATGAATATACTGTTATGTCCAGTGAAAGCTTTTAAACGTTCAGTTTAGCCTTTTTTCAAATTTGTAACTTGAGTGAATTAAAAAATTGCTTTAGTTTGCACTGTTCGTAACCTGTTAGCAGTATCTTTCTGATAATGGGTTCCATTCCAGTGCTACAGCATGCCCCAAGGTAATAGAAGGCTGGCTGGCTGTCTGCCTGTCCCCTTTATTTTGGGGGACATAATTAGCTTTAATTTTCATAAATAAAGATTAGATTCACTGATGTCACCTAGTCATAAAATGGAATTTACCAAATAAAATGTGTGTTGGGTAGTGGGTTACTACTTGTCTCTTGAGTAGGAGCTACCTGGATTTAGGAGGGATAGTAAGATCTGTAGGCTGCCTCTTACTCTCTTCTCATCATTTTTTGGAGGTGCTTGCTCATGGATTGATTCTTTTTCTTGGCAAAGCGACCTACTTACAAGCTGTGTTTGCTGTTCTGTCAGGTTTTCTTTGTGTTTGTTCCTTGGCCCGTCTTCTGTCTTCCTTCGGTTTCCTTTGGACCCTGTTCTGTATACAAAGCGAATTGTTCTCTTTGTTTTTACTGATCTCATGAGATTTAGCATGGCACAATACTCTGCGTGCATAAGCAAGTAAGGTTTGTTAGGCTTTGTGTAAATACAGCATTGACAGGGCCATGTTCCATGCAATTTTAAGATGAGAAACAAGTCTAGATGGCAAGTACTCTGCTGCTTCATATTCTTGGCTAGTCATGACCCAAGTAGCTGCTGTTTGGAAGATCTTATATATTTGCTGCTATCTAGTGGTGTAAAAGGAAAGGTGCAATATAACTAATTCAGACGGCAAATCTCCTGGTTTTGTGGGATGGAGAAGTGACTTAGTCATTCTTTTTCGTAACATTTGACGTCGCTTATGTGTAGGCAGTTTTGTATGACAAAAGATGAACAATTGAAGGCAATGTAATAATGAAATAACCATGAAAACCAACTTTATCAACTATTTTGCAAAATTGAGAAGATAAAACAGTGTTTCAGAGGGCAAAGTTAAACTTGAAGTTTTTAAATGAAACACTGTAAATGCCACATGAAACAGGAATGAGATGAGTAGAAAAACAAAATGTACTTACGTTTTTTCTATTTGTACAAAGACAGAAATGTGTTTATTATTTCTATTTGTCAAGTCAGTGAAATTGTCTGTTTATAGTCTTTGTACAGAAGAATTCCAAATGAGTTGAAAGTAAATCTGAATTAAGTGTATATATGTTTAGTTGTGTAACTAAATCTTGTGCCTCTTAACTTCATTTAGTGAGGGGAAAAACTGTAAATTTCAAATGTTACTTAAACACAGCTTCAGAGATGGCAAATTTTTTGCATATCTACCTCTGTTTATTAAATATATTAAGAAGTCATGATTTAGTTTCTTAAATGTTTCTGTGTTTATGTCACAGGGAGACCTGAAAAATGTAGTGGTAATAGAAGAAAAAGCGGAAGGAGAAGAGACAAATGTCAAAGGAATTCCAGACTTCTGGTTTACTATCTTTAGGAATGTAGATATGCTAAGTGAATTAGTACAAGTAAGTTTTTCCTCTGAAAAGAGTAGTTGTGTGTTAAATGAATTGCTACTTTTTCCAATTAATAGCGAGTGCTTGTGGAATGTGTGTGCTACCAGATCTGTGAGTCTTTCATTATTCCTGAAGATGCTTGGAAGGCTAGTCATGGACAAGCGGAACAGCTGACTCAAACTGCTGAACACTGTGTGAATTGTTCAAGAAACGATCTTGTAACAACCTTTGTAGATACTAAAATGCAAGTTTATGTACTGCTTACAACTGTTCCCCTATGGTTTTGTTAATTTAGTCCATAAAGTATTATTTTTGCAAGGATATTGTAAGCATACCCATGGATTGGTTGAATTTGTGTTAAATGTTTTGCGTAGTTTTGCCCTCAGTTATATTAATTGCTTTTAATGCTGTTAAGGTAAGACTTGCCTGAAGCCTAACTTTCTATGAATCTCACCAGCAATAAAATATACTGAATTAAGTTACTTTATTTTCAGTAATGACCATGCAGCCTAGCATGGTAGCAGCTTCATTTGCTGAAGATGAGGCCTAACGATTGAGAATTTTGCATGTGGTATTTGGAACTATGATCAAGAAATTTTGATCCAAATCTGAACTTTAGCTGAAATCGTTGAATAATTACAAGGTTTGGTTCTCCCTTAAGAACAGGTTGAACAAGCAAGCTAGGTTAAAATTTTGTTCTTCTAAATATTGAATGCTGATTAGGAACTTCTTTTTTCATAATTTTTTTTTTGTCTTTTTAGGAATATGATGAACCAATCTTGAAACATCTGCAGGATATTAAAGTTAAGTTTTCTGAACCCGGACAGCCTATGGTGAGTTTTCTCCGGTTGTTTCTCGTAGAGATTGTAGTAATGAAGTGAACAGCGTTTCAAAACTTCCGTTCCATTCGCTTCAGCTGCAATGATGTGGGGGGTTTCTTTCTAGGCTACTATCTCCATGCTTTCTTGACCCTTTGCTCTTTCATCCTTAGCCTGGATACCTCTGACATCATTGTAGTTTCTGGATTCCAATCCTGACTCACTTCTGTCTAGTCTTCACTTTCTTTTTCTTCCTCAAATTCTCTATTAAGTACTCTTACTAAGAAAATTACATGTCTGGTTTTGGTTCACTTGAAAATGAATTGTGGAAACAATTCTGGGTGCTACTTGCTATATCAAACATTTTCTCTAAGCTGTGACACTAGTAACATTAACCAAAAACCATGCTGATGGATACTGTGCCAACTGAAAAGGGTACAAAAGTAAATTAGATGGTCTTTTAAAAGTGTACCTAATGAGTAATTTTTAAAGTACAAATTTGCCTTTTTTTGGAAATGGTTTTCGTGTTTGTTTAGTGTACAGAAACAGGTAACTGTCAAAAAGAAGGTGTTGTGTGGTTATTTAATTCACGTAGACTATACTTTTTGAACTCTTTGAGGGCAAGGCAGGGAGAAGGATACTTTCTTTAAACTTTGCCCTTGTGCCTTTTTCCCTGTGTTTCATGTTTTTTGTTTTAAGGAGTTGTAGTCTTCTGACAAAGTCTAAAACAAATGCAAGAAATGTTTCATTGAAGGTTCATGTAAGAAGGATGGGAGGACTCTCCCAATGTACCTTTTAAAGGTTAAAACAATGTGCCTCTCGGTGTACCTTTTAAAGGTTAAAAAGTTTTTTAGCCCTCGTTGTCTATCTCCTATTAGTATGAAAAACTTGAGCTGATAACAGGCAAGGGAAATAGTATGGACAGAGAAAATTTGGGAATTAAATTCCTAAATATTGCTAGGAATAAAGGAGGGCATATGAGTTTCATGAAGAAAATGAATAGTTTAAACACAAAGTATTCTACGAAGTTGGTGGGGTTTTTTATCTTGAAAGCTTATCTATTGACTGGCATTTCAATGATTTGGGAATAGTTGGTTTCACTTACAGCATTTTTCTGTTCTCGTTCAGCTTTTTTTTTACAGTACCTTAAGTTGAACTGCTCTTAACTCTGATGGACTTACCTTGTCTTGCACTGTTCGTAACCTCTTGACAGCATATTTCTGTGAATAGGTTCCATTCCAGTGCTACATGAAATCCATTAATGGAAGGCTGACAAATTCCATGTCCCTTCTGTATTTGGAGACAAAAGGATGGATTCCTAACTATTTGAGTGAAACCTGTTGTCCAGTTGCGGGTGCCTGTCTTATCTGAAATCCTCTGGCTATTGAAAATTGCTGTAGCAGTGGTAGCTTCATACTGTAAAAAGCTCACATAACCAGCGTGTAATAAATACACTAATTCTGCTGGGGGTAGGTTTTTCCGCTAAAGAAATGCATGATAGTAGTTACTGTCCTCCAAAAATAGATTTACCTGGCTACAGTAATGGTGCTTACAAAGTCCTGTTTGCTCTAGCCTGTATACGTAAACTTTATGCATGAAGCATAAGCAATTCCTGTACTATTTGCTTTTATTTATAATCCTATGAATAAACTTCCATACGTTTGTACAAATACAATTTCTACTTAGTTAACATGTATCTGTTTGGACATCAGGATCCTTAGCTAGCATATTCAGACCTGGATGATGCTTCTGGGTATGACTGGAGTAGCTTGAAGTAAGGAAGTCTTTTTTTTTTTTAAACTTTATGAGAACATCTCATACTATAGGGGAAATCTAGAAATACGTGCTACAAAGGTAAGCTGATATCAAAAGCAAAGACATCCAAATAAAGACTACTGGAAGGGTTATTGCAGCTCTTCAAATAATGTGTGAGACTTAAAGCCTTTTATTATTGTCTCCTAATTAGCAGGTATGGAATGAAATACTGAAATGCTGACTCTGCAGATATTTTTGTCTTGCTGGTCCCTGGGATCCTGCATGTTAAGTAATGCTGCTGGCTACCTATTTATAACCCCAGTGACAGTTTGTGGGATTATTTGGGTATGAATGCTAGTCGCTGGTAGTGGGTAAGCTAAGTTTATAACTTAGCTGCTGAGCATGTTTGCCAGGGACACTCACCTTAGCAGAAAGCAACCTCCAAACCATACTGGCTATCTTGAATTGCTTTAAAGTGGAAGGAAGTAAAGCTGAAATGGGCCATGTGAAGCTAATACAGACATTCCAGCATGCATCTTCCTCCCGGTGGCTTCCTTTCCTGAAACTTTGAGCATGCAAATTGGGAAGGCTGCTGTTGCCACCAGTCCCCATCACTCATTGACCACTGTCTTTACAGATTTGTCACACGAGGAGATTCATGTAGTCATAGGAAGGAGATGGTGTGGAAAGACTAAGGGGCCTTTGGGAGATGGGTGAAGGATAAATGTTTTTGATGAAGAGGCTGCTGTCCTCAGAGTTGTTTATTCTGTCTGCACATGGTGGACGTTTAAAAAGAGGGGGGGCCGAGACAGACTTGAGTGAGAATGCAGCGTTTTCTGGTCTGAGTCTGAAGAGTGCCTAGGGAAATACATCCGTAAGCTATGTACGCAACATGTGGTGTGCAAGGCTAGTGTTTTTTGGCAATTACCTGATCTGTTTTATGTGTGCATTATGTTTAGCTCTTATGGCATATTGTCAGGGTTAGTAAATAAAATATTTAAGGTAACTGTTATGTATGCTGTGGCTGTGCACTAGATAATGGTGATCTTGGGGATTTTGACTTTCAACCCTTCTGTGTTGTTGAACTGACCTGCCTAAGCAGATTTCTTCATCCCTCAAGTAACTAAAGCAATGCTGCTGAAAACCTGTTTCTCTGTTCCAAGGCAGTTTGAATTTTGTTGTACTCTTAAATACTTCATACTTGATCCTGAGTGTGAAGTGGGCGTACATAGCATTGTGCAATTGGTTTTATGAAAGCTTTACAGATTTGAAAATTGATGCATTGTCTATGCTGTGGTTTTCTATAACTGGAGCCTTTTGTTCTCCACGTAAGAAACTGGATTTCTGCAAACAATTTTCAGGTGCCAGAGGAGGGGTAAACTCAAAGCAGAAACATGTGCTTCAAGCTGTGTCGTGTTAAAACAGGGATGATGACTAGTCTTCCACAGAAAATTAAATCAAGACTTTTCTCAAAGTATTTATTTCTATGGTTGCTTTTAAGACAGCAGTTTTATATTTAAAGGTGAATGAAATGTAGTAGATTACCTGATTATAATTTGAATGTTAAAATTAGCCGAGGTTGTTCTAGCTTCTTGCGCATTCAGAATTCAGCATTCTTCATTTCCTGCTTCTGCTGTACTTTGAAAGATATGTTTGCCATCAAGTTCTTATTTTTTTCCTGTATTCAGAGCTTGATTTAAGGTAATTCTACTGATGCACTATTTCAAAGATAGAAATCAGTAGTAACATAAAACTCTAACGGAACTTTCTTCCAGTCTTTCTCATTAGAGTTCCACTTTGGGCCCAATGACTACTTTTCTAATACAGTCCTGACGAAAACATACAAGATGAAGTCAGAGCCAGACAAGACAGATCCCTTTTCCTTTGAAGGACCTGAAATAGTTGATTGTGAGGGGTAAGGAAAACTTGAAATTCAAAAAACCTTCTGAAGTAATAGTCTGTATCTTCCATATGCTGTTTTCTCTTACTGTGACAGCGGTTAATGAAGATAAAATAAAGCCTTTTCTGACTTAAAAACTGGGAATGTTTGTCGTGATAATGATGATCTTAGGGTCAGCGTGCAGAAGCAACAGATGCATAGATACAGATACGTTTTAATGTAGCATGCATTTTAAATCTTACACTTCTCAAATTTAATAGATTTTTAATGAGGTAGCAAGCCTTTTACTTCCAGATAATTGGGTAAATTCATTTTAGTGATTACATTTCATAGAACCTCATCTGCAGTCTGATTAAATAGCCTTAGACTCTCTTGGACTCTTGCTCATCTCCTCAGCAATTTTTATTCCAGCAGTACTGTTGAATCTGTCAGGAATTGGTCATATGTACGATCTGTTCTTTCAGCCTGTTTTGTGGCTGGAACATACTGGCCGTGCAGTCTGGTTTTGGCAGTTGTGGCTGCGTACTTCCAAATGAACTCAGAATGCAGCAGTGTTTTTTGGGCAAAATGTATTCAGAAACAGACTGTGGGATGGTGAATTCTCATCTCTGTTCTGGAAGTCTAGTGAGTTTGACACCAGGTTAGACTTCTTCTTTGGATAAAAGATTGTTCCGTCTAACCTAACCCATTCTCTTCCCATCAGTGATCTCTGCTCTGTAACCAATGTTCAGTGCCACACCAGAGCACCTTATTGTACCTTACTTACACCTTGGTGTGATGTGTGTTCGGTTTTGGTTTTTTTCCATCCCCTTCAAGGATGAAGTTTTGGGGTTTGGTGGGAGGGGTTTTTTGTTGTGGTTTGGTTTTGTGCTGTTTTGTAGCTAGGGTTTTGGGGGTTTTTTGGTGGTGGTTTGTTTTTTTTGGTTTGGGGTTTTGTTTAATTAACACTTAAGGAATGTCAAATAATTGCTTTCTTGAAGGTGCCCTGACAACCTCGAAACCTTTTGGCTTTTAGTACTACATGCTAGCTTTTGAATAGAATATTCGCTCACAGTGAGGCAAAAGTCTGCTTGCACATTCAGTGAAAGTTGTGCCCAAGTAAAAGGCTAGTCTGTTTTGAAGAAAATTGTAGTTAATTCCAGCAAAATGTTTTCTGTTTAAGTCTTACAGAGGAGGAATGTCTTTCTGAAATTGCTGGTATGTCAAAACTTTGATTTCAGTTCATGTTGCCTCATGAAGCTTATAGATACTGGAGTAAGTAGAGCAGGAAAACATTTTTCTGTGACTTCATACAGGTTAACTGTAAAAGTGTTGCCTTTGACCATTTATCTACAGGAGAAGGTATTTTGAGGCACTTCAGGGTTACTGTGACACTGTTATTTCTGTTTTAAGAGAGCTAGCTATGTTTACCACTCATTCTTTGCCATGTGCAGTTTTGGGTAAAACTATAGGTGGATGGAGAGAGACTCTTAATTGAGATAAAAGTGTCAGTTTGCACAGTAGCAGAAGGGAACGGCAAAGTAAGTTTTCTAGCTTGCTGTACTTGACTGTCAGGTCAGCCTCAGCACTGTTCTTTGGAGAGCTAAAATGTGCCTCTCCCTGGCTATACTTTGTGCATTTATTTTTAGGGTAACCGGATACTGCAGTGACCTGTAGTGAGAGGACATAATGTATTGTTATGGTCTGGCTATTGGAAGAAAAATTCTCAACTGTTGAGATCTTTTTGGGATACTTAGTCATGCCTTTGGTTACAAAACTCTAGTAGTCGGGGAAAAGAAGTATTAAAATATGGGTGAGGGCAGTGATTACTCTGAGAAGACAAACAGTTTAGCTTTTTCATTTAGGGTAATATTTAATATGTCCAACATATACATGGTCTCTAGCACTGCAATAAGTCTACTTGACATCTTGTCAGATAGATTAAGTTCCCAGTGTTAGTAAAGCTAGCTTTAGAGAATGATAAGCCATCTTTGCCCTGATGTTTGTTGCTTATGCTGAGTTCTGTATTTTCACAGATGTCTTGTGTTAAAATGCTCTTTCCCGCATGTTGTCTCTAGGTGTACTATTGACTGGAAGAAAGGAAAAAATGTTACAGTTAAAACAATCAAGAAAAAACAGAAGCACAAGGGTCGAGGCACAGTTCGGACAATTACTAAACAAGTACCTAATGACTCTTTTTTTAACTTCTTCAGCCCAATAAAGGGTAAGCTTGGAAACTGAGAATTTAGGATTCTTAAAATATGTTGTGGTTTATTTATGTGTAGTTGTATTTATACAGCTTAAACCTATAAACTATGTTACTGCATTGTATACTTTCTGCTTCCTAGAGTAAGATGGCAAACTGCAGCCCATCCAAACAAATCATTTCATTCTGATGTTATTCTGTAGAATTTGTCCATTAGGTGTGCTGTGTAAACAGGATTCATAGTATGGAAAGTCTCATGTAGAATCTCCTAAAGAAGTTGACTTGTTTTACCACAGGATGGCTCCATGCTTCAGTTTGAAATTTTTAACATGTAAGGGAAATCTCTTCCAGTGCTGGTCAAGTTAAACGTATTGGTTTCATTTAAACCACTGTCTTAAGTGACAGAACTTGCTGTGGTATCTTCTGTATTAATTGGTATTTCCTAATGCTCCTTCCTAATTTTCCTCATTATCTAATGGTACATGTGTACTTGCATATTTTAAAAAAATCAGATGGTTCAAAACCCTTATTTCTTCTTGCTACATCTACCATTGTGCCCTTTTTTTTATTCAAACATGGATGGAAGAAGCAGTTTATTTTGCAGACTTCAGGGATGTACTGAATAAAATGTCTTATGCCTGTGCCTTATGAATACTGCTGCAAATCCCCCATGTGCATGGGAATAAAAAACAAGTGATAAGTCTTTCTGATGTTGGAGTTTGTTTGGTATAGAAATGTCCTTTAACTTAAGCAACCTTTTGTTTTGTTGCTGTTACAAGTAGTTGCTGCTTTCAGAAAGGGATGGGGATTTGTTTGTCTCATGATGGTTTTATATTTATTGGGTTTTTTTTAATACTTTAAGGATGTACTCTGCATAAGACAGATAAGAATATGACATCTGCTGGCTGTTGATACTTGAGTTTTCAACTTGAACAGACTGAGCCAAATTATTACTTGCATAGTAGGATCACAGTACCACAGAGGTTTTGGTTAGGGGTTTTTTGGTGTTTGGTTTTTTGGGTTTTGTTTGTGGTAGTTGGTTTGGTTTTGTTTTAAACCAGAAAAACCCCACCCTGTTCCTTATGGGTTACAGTACCAGGCCTGTTCTCAACAATGCTTTGCAAATTCATGACAAAATGTTAATGTACTTGGTAGCATCTGTGTTTGGGGAGAGGAGTGGGTTTATAGTACTCTAGCAAAATAAAGTTACTGTAGTTACAACAGTAATACAGAAACAAAAGGTGTTGCTCTTTGAGGGGAGAAATGTGATCTGTGTGCCTTCTGAACCCCTCTTTGTAGAAAAAGTATTCCCTGTGCAAAAATCTTTGATGTCAAAATGGCAGCCTTTGTGCACTACTACAGTGCATAAAATTCTTGCAAGTGCAATTTCTGTGGTTTTAATTTAGGGTGAATCAGAACTGTCTTTAAAGGTTTACTAGTTAGCTTCTAAAGACATTATAACCCAAACGTTCTCTGATATGAAAAGGTCTTTATTTATATTGTATTTTGTTGTATTGAGGTAGGCTAGACCATGCAAACTTTTCTTAAATCTACTATCTTTTCTTTTTGCAGTGTCTGGTGATGGAGAGTCATTGGTAAGTTTACATTTCTGAAATTGCATGATTGCTCTTTGCCATATCATTTTTGCTAAACATTTCTGTATTGACTGTTTGGGTTCTGTTAAGTAAGTACTGTGTATTTTTATTGTTGTTTCTGCTTCTGCCAAAGCTGAGCTTCACTGTGATAAAATGAAATATACTGTTGACTTCTCCAAGTAATCCATTGACATTTTACTGTTGCATGTCTTGCTGATCCAATACATCTATAATCATCACAGTTGGAAAGAGGTCATTATTTTGTCTACAGCTGCATGGCTGGTATCTGATTTTTTTAAAAAAATCAGTCTGAAGCATTCTGAACAATTCTGTAATGTCAGTTGTCAGAACCAGCAATGCTGTATGAGACTTTTTAATAGAACGTGTTTCAGCAGGCCAGTAGCCTGCATGTAGACAGTAGGAGACTTTTAAAATCTCTTTTTTTTTTTTTCAAATCTGGATTTAGACTCGCAATATTTATTTTATTGTTTCAAAGTTAAGTATACCAAAGGTACCTGTGACATTAAGGTTGATGTTCGTGACAGTGTGATGTTTCTCAAACCTGTAGCTTTGAAATCTTTTGTTCATTTCTCTCTAGCACATCACGTATTTAGTAGAAAAATCAAACTGACTTCCTTTACAGGATGAAGATTCAGAGTTTACTTTAGCAGCAGATTTTGAAATCGGACACTTCTTCCGTGAAAGGATAGTCCCTCGTGCTGTGCTTTATTTCACTGGGGAAGCTATAGAGGATGATGATAACGTATGTATGCTATCAGCATTTTGTGTATTAGTGACCATGTAGATAGAAACATTCTTCTTTTCTGATTATACTGCTGTGTAGTATTAATTACTTAAGAATAACAAAAAACCTGAATAGATTTCCGGTACTTAAGAACTGGAAATAATCATTCAGCTTGCTATCAGTTGTTAATCTTTGCTTCTGGAAGGGGCTTATTTCAGTTACTGTGTCTGAATATGCTAGACCTATTACTGCAGAAGATTTTATGCAAATATTAGCAGAGCTAATAAAACTTTGGGTTTGTTTTTCAGTTTGAAGAAGGTGAAGAAGGTGAAGAGGAGGTGAGATGCATGCTGTGTCTTTATAGATAACTAATTACCTACTGCATTCCAGTTCCAGAAATAGTCCTATATGGAGCAGAAAGTAGTTGTTCATAAATGCTCTTGTGTATGATACTTTTTCCCCATAAGAGTCTGGCATTCCTGACTTTGAAAATCTAAGGCTGTTTTTCCTCTTCTCAAAAGTTCTCTCTGCAAGAATGTTGATCCATTTTCTTCTAGTATTTTGGAAGCTGCTTTCTAAAACAAGTCAAAAATTAAAGATGCTCTTTTTTTGTGAGTGCTACATGATAAGTACCTTCAGTCTTATTTTTAACTACCTGTTGCTTAGGCAGTAGTGGAATTCAGATACCAGCTATTAATTGTCATAAGCTTGAAGACTGGGCTGTGCTAAATGTAAAGTAAAAAAGGGAGAGCGTGCAACTGCTCAGGATAAAGGCTTAATTCAGGCTGGAATTTCTAGTATACCAAGAGCTCTGGTCCGTTTACAGTAGTTTTGTATGAATACAAACATACTGTTAAAGACTTGGACCAAAACCACGAAAAGATGCCACACTTAAATGAACTAATATCGTTTATTATATTTTTATTTTACTGCTTTTACTGTGGTGTTCTTGCTAATAGTTTAAAGGTACATACCTGACTGTCATCAAGTTCACCCTAGTAGAGTACATCAGAAGTTGGTGAGCTGGTGGTCTGATGTGGGCTGGCAGCCTTCAGCGTGCAGTCTCTCTTCTCTCTTTGCAAGTTGCAATACAGACTTCTGGGCTTAGGCTGTTGAGTGACTAAACATTTTCTTAATTTTATTTTTTAAGCTGGGCCTTGATAGAAGTGTACATGTATATTTAACCTGTTTCCAGTGCCAGATGTTACTACTTGGATGTAGGCGTGTGCACACAGAGTGTGAAAATACTGCAAAACCCTGTGCAGGAATACATAGCCTGTCCACAGTAATCCAAATAAGCAGAGATCCTTTGGAAGGAAGTCAAAACAAAGAACAAAATTAGACATATATACTTAATACCAGAACTGTAAAACTCCAAATCATAGGTCAAGTAGAAGTTTAAAAAAATCCTGGGAGGCTGCAGCAACTTATGTAGGAAGGTTGCCTTAAGCCATGCTGAATCTTTTGAATCTTCTTTTAAAGATTTTGGTTTAATATTTTGAAGATGCTGAATTCTTTTATGTCAGCCCAGGTAGTTTTGATGTTGACATCTGAAACACTCTGGAATACAGTGGTAATATCATTTGCTATTTTGTTTTTTCTCCATTACAAAAAGTTGCACTTTTAACCTGTTTTAATTTCTGTTAGTTTATTTCTATTTTGTCATAGGAGTTGGAGGGGGAAGAGGAGGGAGAAGAAGAGGAAGACGCAGAGAGTGATCCTAAGGTAAGGATTTTTGTGTGCTTAGTCTTAACACAGATTATAATAATGAGCAGTGTAACTAAAGCTGTAGTAGTTTGTGAAAAGATTAATACATCATTAAAAAGCAAAACCCACCCTAGCTTCTTCAGCACCTAATCTTCAGCACTCAAATTGCTCTTAAATGTTAATGTTTCCATAAATTGAAAATATGTAGGCTTTGTCTTCCAACCTGCACCAAGAAAAAGATAAATTCCAAACTGTGCCTTTACTTCTTAATGTTATCTCTGCATAATAATGATATGTATTTTTCCTTTAGAAAGGTCTTACTTCAAATATTCTGTGGCTGGACTTCAACTTAAAATCAGTCTGACAAGTCTCAACTAACTTGTTGGTTTTTTTAGTTCCTTTTTCTTCTTTTTGGTTGTCCTCATGGCTGCAGGTTAGGCTCCACATGTCTGTACTCAGCTAGAAATCAAAAAAAGGTAGTTCCCAACTTTGAATTTTAAACTTTACAAAACCTCGTTTAAAATGCAGCCTTAAGGGTTAGTTCTACTTCTGATAGGTTTTTTTCAGTCCTTCAATCATGATAAAGTTAATGCTTACATTCAGTGAAGCTGAGACAGTGATGACAGACTTGTGTTCATTTAGTTCTTAAAACAGCAGCTTTTAATTTTTTATAAAGGCACAGATGAAGAAGTGAAGGGCATATAAAACTGCTTGATCTTTGGATGAAAGTCTTAACAGCAGCTTAACATGTACTCTTGTGAGGTAGAGTTCTATATACATCATCATGTCACTCGTAAATGCTTTTTGTCACCGTATCAAGAACTGAGCTTGTTTTTCTTTAATGAGAAATACTGTGTACTAAAGAAAGTCTGTCTTGCGGAAAGGTTGATCAAACAAGTTTAGAGTGCCAGAAATGAGTATTCTGACTCTGTTCTGCAGGATCAAAATGCAGTGGTGTACCTGTAAAGGGAAAAAGTGAGACAGCTGAGAAAATGTTAGTTCTGAGTCAAAGTATATTTGTGCTAAGTATCAAATATCCTTTTAAAGGATTTGGTATTCTGTAGAAAAAAAGCTTAAGGTATCTTGGAAGATTATAGTTGTTGCTTCCTGTTATTATTTTGTACATTTCACTTTTCATTCATGCTGACAGTTCCTTTCAATTTTTTCCCATTTAGGTATAATTTAAGTCTGTTTATCATTCATACATTTCTAGGTAAGGTGGAATTCCATTCATACCTAACTTCCAAGAGTCCCATTTGTAGTTGTGCAATGTGGTTTTTTTCTAGGGTTTTGTGTTTTGGTTTTCGTTTTTTTCCTTGTATGGGGAAAAGAAATGGGGGTATGGTGACTTCAGAGTGTAGGTTTTATGAGTAAAAAATAAATATGTATAGAGCTTAATGCCTTTTAATCATATAATTAAATTAGATTTTTAAGAATGACATCTCTGCATTTCTGGCACAACATCTGCTTTGTTTTTGTAGCGGTCAAACTGTATTTTATATACACATGATAAAAGATACTAAGACTTGTCAGACTTTATTTTTTCCCTTGGTTCTGATTTGATGTTGCGTCTCTTCACTGTTTCTACTGTACTTGCAAATTATTTCTTAACTATCTCCTCTGCTCTTCTTGAGAACTCTTATAAGTCATCAGCTTACTTAGTATGTCTTTCCCAACATTATTTATGCTGCCTGACAAAGGCAGTCAGTCACTCTTCGAGGCCTTTTCTTGAGCTCTCATGATTCTGAACGGATTTAAAAGAAAAAAAGTTCCTTCTATTGTACAGTCATCTTCTACCTTTCATCCCACGCCTCACAGAACAATGCCTGCAACAGGCTCCATACTTTTTTCCGCCTGTATTTTAGGCTTGTATCTTTTTTTTTTTTCCCCCTTTGGTTACATAGGAGAAGCTGTAGTCTTTCCAACTCCCGCCCTCTCTGCATAGATAATGCCCTTCTTTGCCTTTGTTAAACTCCAAAACTGAGCTGTGTTTTGGTGTTTTTCTTAATTTTATTTCCAATCTGATATGCTTTGAGAAGCCAGCCACCTGCCTCAACATACTTGCACTGTTCGTTCACCTGCAGTAGTAGAACATTCATCTGTCACAACAGCTTATGTGTTGTTCTGCTGCGATCTGGTACATAGCTGTCTTGTTTCTTGTAATCAAAAATTGTCAGCCACTGGCTTCAGTTTTTCAAGTCAACTTGGACTTCTGTTTTTTGTCTTTTAAGACTCTGATCCTGTTTTCCATTCCTCCTCCGGTGTATCCCATTTTGTGGTTCAGTTCCCCCCCTGCTTTTCTTGTATCTAGAGTAGTTTTCCTTTTCGTGTACACAAAAAATAATTGTTCTTTGGTCTGTTTTCCTTTCAACTCCAATTTCTCTTCTTCAGTCATTTCCATATTACTGCCTCCTTTATTGTTGTACTACATTTGCTACATAAATGTCAATACTTCCTTCTTTGTCAATTTTTCCTCCTTCCTTCCTCTCGCTTCTGCCTGTTTTAAGTACATTTGAGTTGCAGTTAGATCGTTATCATCTCTTACACAGAGCACTTATGCTATGTATATAAGATGTGGCTATGTGGCTTTGGAAGACTGAGCAGATGGTTGGAAGTAGCTTCAGAAGATGCTACAAAACCAGATAATGTAGCTTGTACCCTGTAGGACATCTTTTCTATGTGCTTGCATGCCCTGTTTCTTTAGCTGCCTTTATTTCACGTTACTGACACTAAGCTTGACTAGAGAAGTAGCTGACAAGGTAACATAGAATGCTGCTTTGAATTGTGAACTAAAGCTGCTCTGGGGAGAGACTGCATGTGCTTCAGGGTGCTTAGTCAACCTTTTAAGTATCAGTGGCAGAAGGTCCTGTTAGCAGCAAATTAATTTGCAGAAGCTCTGAAGCATCCTGTCCCGTTACGGATGAAGCAGTTCAGACCACTTGCTTGCTCAGCTCCAGTTAGCTCTGAGTTTACTTCCCGTGCATATATTTGAGATCCTTGCTTTTTCTCATTCAGAAACAGATTAGAAAATGAACAAAGTTAAACCTTAGCTTTAGGACCCCTAACTGGACTATTTCATGGTAGTACCTTAGAAATATTGAAAGGCTTTTTCTTCCTTCTCTGCGGGGAAGGACATCAGCTTCAGTGCCTGGTGCCTGCAGTGATCCCACTGTTGGCAGCAAAGTCTGTTTGGGAGTCAGATGAGATCTTGATGGGCTGCCTGTGCCTGCACAGCTATTTTATTGGATGGTTAGCTTCCCAAAAAGTGATTTGTAAAAGTAAGGAGGTAAAGGCTCGACTGCTCCTTGAATCATGTAGGAATGCGTCCTGCCTAATCTGTTTACACATTAAAGATGACTAAAAATTCAGTGTGTCTTTCAGCAGTAACTTTATCTGAAAAAGATCTGGTTTGAAAGGATTAAATTGCTAAGATAACTGGCATGGATAGTTTGGATACTGTGGATGCCCCCATCCTCTAGTACACCAGATTAATCAGATAGGTAGAAGCAGTGGGTTGTGTGTATGAAAGTAATCAAAGAAATATTACTTCAAACTTACTTTTCTTCTCCACTTTAGCCCTGTGATCCTGCACATTTAGATGAAATGCCCTCTTTAAATTTGATGCCTGTCCTCTATGCCCATAAGCAGCTGAGGCAGTTTAGCTGATGTAATTGCTGATGTCTAAGCAAGTGGTCTGTACGTAAGCTAATTAGCTCAAGTTTCTTGCATTGTTCTCCTGGGGAATCAAATGCCAGAAGAAAAATGTTCATGTCCATTGCAGCAAGAGTTTTGTTTTTATTAATTCTGAGCAAGTAATGCAATAAATAAAAGGCAGTGCCAAAAAAGCTTTATATTGATGCTTGTTAGCAAAAGAGGAGACAATCGGTGGGAGTCCGACTTATTTAGCTTGTATATCTCCATTGGAACAGTGTCTCAAACTGAAATCAAAGGCCCAGAGTAGTTTAAACTCCTTTCACAAAATAAGTAAATATTATGAAATACTTGAAAGATATAAAAATAATAAAAAGTCCTACAACTTTTCATATGAGTTTAAGTCATTGCCAATTACTACTATAGACGATCTCTTTCCGTCAAGTAGAATTCTTACTTGTCTCTGTAGCACCAGTAGTGAACTTCAGTACATGTGTTTGCTGCCAAATTTATTTTTAAATAAGGTACAATTCCTCCTTATCTTTGCCAGTTAAAGCCTCTCTGTTTGATCTTTATTGCCTGGCTGATGCACTTCACCACCGTTTCTAAGATACCTTGGGAAATTAATGTACAGAAATACAGCACAAATGGGAATCTTGCTAGAATGGGGAGAATAAATAGTGCAGGGCTTGTCTAAGGCCAGGAAATGCATTGGTAGTGGTTGGCTGACCAAATGTCACCAGCAGTTGGGGCGCCACAGGAAGAGCAGGCTCAAACTTAACTAGCCTTGCCTGAGGGAGTATGGATGTAGTATCTCGATCACCCTCGCAGCTCGGGGTCTGGTCCCTGATCTCACAAGAGCCATTAGAAGCCAAAGATAAATTTCAACATGCAAGTGAAGGCAAGAATGGAGCTCACGTGCTGGCTTGCTCAGCAAGAGCAGTGCTGTGCTGTTGAAATGGTGGAAGAAAATTGGTTATGTTGGAATCTGGATCTGAGATTCTGCCTTGTTATTTATGCCCTGCTCAAACATTTTATATATATGGTAAAGATAGATGTGCCCTCAACTGTAAGCTAAAAATAGCATAAACTAGCAGTATTTCTCTCAAAATTCTCCAACAACCGACTCGTATCCAAGAACCCATTAAACTGGTGGTGGTTTTCTTGGGTGTGTCTGAGAGCAGTAATAAACACTGAAAGGTCCTTAAGAAGGAACACTGTAGTCTCTGTGACTCATTTTTTTACAGGATAAAGATTTGTATGCAATAATGATTTAAATGTTTACAGAAATGAGTATAAAGAAAATACAATGAAGTTTATTAGAAAATATAACAAGGGTTTGGTTGATCCTTAAAATTTGGCTGAAATTCTTGCAGTGGTCAGCCTAAGTGTGCCTGATATATTTATAACAGGTGAATAGGAAGGAAGGAGGGAGATGGAAAGATTAAGTACTTTCTAAATAATGGGTTTGTTACTTGATTATGGCTCTTAGCCAGGATGCAAGAGGGAGGGGAAGTGATGTTGTGTGCTACTCTGTGGCCATGCCCAAATACAAAGCAGCTGTAAGAAAAAGAGATATTTTTTGAAAGCTTTTTGATAAAAAAATTGTTGCCCTTTTTGCCTGCCTCTGGATGAAAAGGAATAGCATGTAATGTATTACCAGTGGCAGTAAGATTTTCTTTTTTTTGAGAGGGAGAGAATGCTAATTTTATGTTCTGTATAAACCTATCCCTCTTTAAAAAAGGGGGAATTCATGCTGTATTTATTCCCAGATCAGTGAAAAAGAATTCATGTCAGTGTTATTTGGAACCGCAGGCAGATGGAGTACAAAGATGAAGTTAGCCAGATGTGCTGGGGGAGGAAAACCACAAAGAAGTCTGAAAGGTCTTTGGCATATCTGTGCAGAAGAGACTTTAATCCAGACTTCCAATGGGAATGAGAGTGACCGTTATAACCCTTTTTAGGTTATAGCATTTTAGGTGAGGAAGAGAAAAACAGCCTGGCTTTAGTGCAGACTATCAAGGGCAAAACTTATGATAAGGGATCTTAGTTGCACCTGTTCTTAAATGCTTAAGTTGTCTTAGCTTGTGGCTACTTGATGTATAATGAACTCTTGCATGTTTTGCTTCTTTTACAATATCTTCTTTAGGGTAGTTACTAAGAAACATTTTATTTCATGGTCAGTGACATTCAAGGTGTCATGTTTTATACCTGTAATTTTCCTTACTAGAATTCAGCAGGTTTCTGTGACTGCTATTTTTTTTTTAACTATAAAAACTACATTAAGAACGGTAAAGGGAGAAGCAGACAGGATAATAAATTCTCCTGCTTTCCAACGATCCTATTTTACAACAAAAAAGCAATAAGTACAGTGTAAAACCTGAAGTTCTTAGCTGTTTGAATACTTGTTCTCCTTCCCAAATACACTTCCTTTTGCCAAAGGGGAAGTTGTTTTACTACCTAATGAAGGTGTTTCTACTTTTACATATTCAGATTAACGTGTGGACTTCTTGCCCAGTGTTAAACTGTTGAATAGTTACCTGCTGGTGATGCAGAACCTAGAAGAAATGAACACATTAATTACATTTTTATCACCTTAGCAGAAAGGGCAGTGCTTCCAAGGAAAAACTCAAACGTGCTGCAGAATAAGCAGCCTGCCTTCCTCCCTCCTCACAGTTAGCAAGGAGGTGGCAGTTTATTGTTAAACTGTTCTAATAGGAACTGAAAGTCAAATTGGGTCTCTGATTGGGGGAAGTAGAAAGTGGTTTGCTTTCTTGTTAGAGCTTTGGTCTGCTGGGTGGAGTGTAAAGAACGCAAATGTACGTTAAAAATATTAAGGGGCACCAAGCAGGTGGGGGGGCAGGACCCAATAAATACAGTGACTGCTGTTCAGACTGTTATGATCTGGCTTGAGTTTACATGCAGCTTTTTTTGTACATGCTAATGATGTCTCTAGCTAATTCAAAACTGCATAGCCAATGTCTTTTGTTTAAGTATTTTCTTGTATGCCGTTTTGATTTTTAACTGGGGTGTGTGTGTTTTTTTTCTTTTTTCCTTTATACAGAAAGATTTCAGCCAACCTGCTGAATGCAAACAACAGTAATAAGGAATTACCACTTGGAAGTGATATTTGAACAACTTGTAACAAATATTTGGATACCTGGCCTGCAGTTCAGGATATTCCATCGCTGCAGCACAATCTTATTAACAATGCTTAAAATTAATTTGTTTTAAAATGCATGATTTTCACTAACTTTTCTTTATTGCTTAACATGTACAGTGGCAACTTCAATGCATTTGGGAAATATGAGGTTTAAATAAAGCACACTCTACAGCCGTTGGTACACTGTAGCTAAGTATGTCAATAGGCCTTTAGAGCCTTTTGCCCTATGCATAGGGGAATAGTCCAGACTACCAAGGGAGGATTATCCATTTTCTTGTTAAACATTAAAAAATGTGGAATAGCAATGTGCTGAGAAGCTAAAGTAAATGGATTACATGTATGGTAGCTGAAACGGATAGAGCAATATGACTTTTTTGCTAGTTCCCTCCCCCCTTTTTTAACGTTTCTTGCAACCTACAATTTGAACTAGTGCTTGAGCAGCTTTAAATGTCATATTTATTATCTCAGTAAAACCAATTGAATTGAAGTAATTTTACTTCATTGAAGGGGGTGTCATATTTGAGACTTAATTGTTCATCTTGCTATTTATTTATTCATGTTTGTAAGTACTTTGACAGAATTAGTGCTTTTTAATAGTTTTTAATATACTTGAAAATACTCTTCCTCTTTTGCATACAATATGGGTACTTGTAAAACAAATAATTTGAATTGGTCTCAATGTAGTAGTCTAGACACAAGAAGCAAACTTGCATCAAAATGACAACTCTTCTGGATGAAGATCAAAATGCAAAGGCCAAACTGTTGCTATTGATGGAAGTGGGTTGCAGCCAAAGAACCAGAAAATTTCCAGTAGTCTTACTGCTTAGTGTCCAGCATGGAAGGACCGTTCACTACGAACACGGAAATTTATCAGAATTCAATAAATCTGAAGTTTTGGTGTCTTACTTGCAACACTGAAGTTATTCCATTCCACAGTTTGTTTCATTTAAAGCTCTGAAGTCTTCAAAACTACCTTTTGTTGTTGTGTGGCACTTCAGGTACACGTTTCTAGTTTCAACATCCATTGCCAACCTCTGGCAGCAGTTGAATAGCAGCTGTATCAACACTGTGACCAGGCATGTAGAGTGCTCCAGCCTTACCTGACACATTTGTAACTTAATACGGTGTTTTCAATTTGTACAGAATAGATAGAATATTCTATTAAAGTTGTGAAACATGATCGTTGGTGCCTGTCTGGTCCGTAATGCTTCCCAGATTAAATGAATATCCCTTTGACTTTCAGTAGTGAACGGTGAAGCCTTCAACAAGGCACATGCCAGTTGTACAGCTCTAGTCAGTCCGAACATCGTGCTAGGTTCTGTTGTCAAAAGCCAAAGAAAATGAGCCCTTGTACGTATTGCATTATGCAGTTCTTTCATGTAAATCAGAACAAACTTGCTCAATTTGCAACAAATGCTTTCTTTAGTCCTAGCTGTCTGGAATGGTTTACAGCAATAGGGGTTTTTTGGGGGGGGGTAGTGTAATTACCAAAGCAGCCTCTGTGATCAGTGCAGTTTGGTCATGGACTTAATGAGGTGCTGGGGACATAAACTGGTTTATAGAATTGTCTAGGTGGGAAGGGACCTTATGACGTGTTAAGATATTCCCCCAAGATATTCACTTTGCAGTAAGAAAATGCTTAGGTAACAATGTTAAAGCAGGAGTGAGGGAAGGGGGAAGAAAGCAGGAATAGGGGTAGGTTCTGGACTTTTATTTAAAAAAAAAAAGTTTGTAACCAGTCATCAGATTGTAGTCTACTGCAGCAGGCACAGAGAGCAGCTTAAAGGCACGTCTGACAGGGGAAGGAATATGAATGGCACTAAAACCAGTGCCAGGGGTATTAGGCACATCAAATAGAGGTATTTGACCAGCTTTTTTTTCTTTTTATATCAAAAGAAAGTGCTAGTTCCCCTGTCCTGAAGAAGTAATTTCCACTACATGGTTACGCAGGAGTGCTGCTACCTGGAGATAAACATCTGCAAATGAGCACACGGAAGTAATTTATGTGCATGAATCCCAAAAGGCTAACTTTAATTTTGAGAAAACGGGAAATTCCAGAACATGTAAAGCAAATGTGCCGGCATTCAAGGAGCGCAAATGAGATGGGTGGGTAACAAAGCTGCCTAACGAGGTGTTCAGGTGTTCGGGAAAGTGATGGGAAAGCTGAGCTGGGATTTGTTAAAGCAGAGTTCACACCAGTCGCACGGCCTAATAGAAAACAGATCTTGTCAAAACCCAGCCGTGCTCTTGCCATTACAGATCTCGCTGATTATGGCAGAGATGAATATTTCACTGATTTCTCTATTTTCAGGTGGTTAGTTGTAGACTTTTGTCTATGGGAAAAGGATCTGACAGGTACTTGAACAGCTCAGCTCATTCCTTCAGCAGAAAAGAGTATGGAAAACTGGTCTGTTGGTTGTCAGAATGTCACAGCTGGGCAGATCCAGGCTGGCTGGTAAATACAGGAAAGTGTGGGTGTGCAAAAAGAGGGATTAACTTGGAAAAAAAATTTAAAAAAAAGAATCAGTATTTGTGTTTTCTGAAGGCTGTGCCTTAAGATACATAAATTGGGGGCCCTGTGCAAAACTTAAGTTCTAAAAGCGGTAAGATAATACCAAAAAAAGTGAGTCTACATGCATACACGCCTGATTACCATCGTAGCAACCTGATAAACTGTGAAGTTTAGTCTGTGGGAACACGCTCTTTTGATGTAGTCTTCATCTCAGTAGCTTCTCATTTGAAGGGAAAAAAAAAAAAAAGGATCCATTTCTGGGTCTGAAAGTCGAAGCAGCTGGAAGCGCTTCAAGGTAGATTAATTTGGCGTGTCACCTACTCAGGCTGCAGCGTGATTAATGGCTTCTCAGTGCCTCGGTTGTCTAGGAAGAAAGCCTTGGAGGTACTACCCCGCTGCCCCATCTGATACGGAAACACGGCAAATAGTCTGCTTCCAACTGAAAATCGGGGATGGGTTGTGGTTTCTCGGGAGCCTGTTGCACGGCATTATGGTACTTCCATGGGAGCTTGGTATACGGGCTAAAAGCTGTAGGCTTTCAGTCCAGTTTCAGTAAGTTCAGTTATCTGGGGTTTGCCGTCTGGTTGGGATTTGTGGTAGCTGGAAAAATTAAAATGGTCTCTGCACGTTTCCACTCTCCTCATTAAACAGGCTTTTCCTGTTTTAAAATAAAGGAGACTCGTAATAAATTCATCCTGGGTTAAATGCTGCCTTGACGGCAGTTCCTCAAGCAAATGAGGTCTCGCCGAGGAAGCCAGCTCAGCACAGCACAGTCCGGAGGAGGCCCACGCTGGAGAGGAGCGCGTAAAAAGGGGTCAGACTAGTTACAGCACGAGGAAATTGCTCTCTCCTGGCGAGCTGGGTGATTCAGGAGGCGAGTTTCAGATATGAGGCATGCCCTGGCTGCCTGATGTTACGCGGTGGTAGTGCCTAACCTTGTGAACTCGCGCTTGAAATTTGCGCCTTCCTTCTGAAGCGGTGTAGCTTCAGCCCTTTTGGAGACGGTTACAGCTCAGAAAACGGAAGAAACATCCTTTCTAGTGGAGCCTGGGAGCGCAAATAGGGGATCATGCAGCCAGGTGGGAGACTTGCTTCTCCTGCCGCTGGAGCACATGTTATATATTGCTGAACTTCACCTGGTCCTGTGGCTTTTTATGTCCGCCAACATGCAGCTTTTGGAAAAATATGACGTTTACTTTGGACTGCTGTGAATCACCTCTGGATAGCCTGTTGTAAATGGCAATGTATAAAAAACCCAACGAAGTGCTGCATTCATGCTTCTTTATCTTATCATGCCTCTTCCTGTGGATAAATACCTGTATTATTTCACAAAGTCTGGGAGGCATTGGTTTTGTGTCAATACAGTGTCCGTTCAGGACTCTTCCCCTGAAGTTGAAGCCCTTACATTTTTTACCTTTGTGGCCCATGTTTTTCACTGCAATCAGTGTGCAAACAGCTGTGTCGCCATCGCCATGACCTGTGCGTGGAAGAACCTTCATCCGCCTTTCCCAAGCAGTTTATAGTCATTACGCTAATAGCAGGCAGAGCTATTTTTTTCCGTATACTCATGTTGCTGTCCTAAATACCTCCAGCCTCTTGCAGGCCAGGAACAGGAAGCCCAAACAATAAACTCTGTAAGTCACTCCGGTTTGACAAGCATTCAGGAAAAACCTAAAAAAAAAAAAAAAAAATGGTAAAATTTCACTGGGGCCATATTCTTTTCTGTGGTGCCTGGCAACAGGACAANGTCCTTTTTAACTATGTAATACAAAAAAATTAAAAAAAAAAAAAAAAAAAAATTAAAAAAAAAATAATCCAAGCCTGTGCGCTGTTAATGAAGCATCATGTGAATGAAGGCTGAGCTGTTTGCCAAGTGCCAGCTTTTGTTTCCAGACCGGCTTTCCTCTCTGCTTGTTCACCTCACCATTACACAAGCAAAAAACGCACGCTCCACCCAGCCGCGCGCTCGCCTCTTGCACAAGCCGCCTTAACCCTCCGGTTTTTACCGTGGGAATCCGGACACCTTGTGGGGATGCCAAACCAGGTGAACACAACCCGGCAAGTGTGTGCTCCAATTGCCAGCCCAGCTCCGCGCAGCCTCCCGGCTTGCGCGAGCCTTCCTGGTAACAGTCCCACGCTGCAACAACAACAAAAAAAAAAACCAAAAAAACCCTCCTAGCAAATTTTCCTTTCCCAAAGGAGCCGTCGTCAGCGACGCAGTGGCCTCTTGCTGACTTGCCCCTGCCTCACTGCTTGCCCTCAGCATCTACAAGTTAAATGTAACCCAGACCAGACCCATCCCAGCTTAAGAAAAAGGCTGAAGAGAAGGAAAATGGTAGGGAAAGGAATTTCCTCATTATGCAACGTGACCCAAAGCGGGGGGGGAGGAAATATATAAAAAATAATGATTTTGCCCTGCTTGGGACAGAAACCGAACAGCAGAGGATGATGCTGGAAAAGAAGGACCATTGTTCTATCACCCATGCAAATCTTTGCACCATACAAATCTTCCTTGTGAGCTGTTAAACTGATCGTTTTGCAAAGTAAATTCGCTCCGGCGGTTGTTGATCCAGGCTCATCCACCTTTTAGGGACAGAGGAGGAACTTGTCTCAGTGTTTTAGCAGTAATGTCTACTTGATCAACAGTGGTAAGGTCACACTGAGGAAAAAAAAAACCCACCCAAAACAAAACACCCCTCCTTTTTTATATTATTTTTTATTTCACCCAATTATCTAGTCTTCTTTCTTCCTTTTCACACTTGTGACTTAAGGCATATTTCAAACCCAGATTTGCCTGGACATAAAGAGCATGAGAGAAGGAGGGCTGGGTACAAAATCAGTATTGGAGACACTACTAAAGCAGACTCCTGAAGTTGGCGATGGGATATAACTTGTTAGGGGAGTTAAAGCACTTGCTGTAAAGGTCACGTAGAGCTCCTGCACACAAGTGAATAGTTCAAGGCATTTTGATGCAGAGAAAAACCAATTAAGATATAACTGCTGCTGACATTCCCCTAAGCTGTTTCATCTCTTACCGCTTCAAAAAAGCAGGGAAAAACAAATTATGTACTTTCAATCTGAGATTTATATAGGATGAATTGTTGCTTAGCCTATGAAAAGATCAAAAAGGAGATCTTTAAAGACAGATTGCCTACAAAGAACGCTGGACTGTTATTACACCAAAAAAAAAAAAAAAGATTAATAAGCACGGTTCAGGGCAAAACGTAGGCAAGTGCAGTGTGTGCAACAAAGCCTTCATCAGGGCTGCTTGCTCAGGTGTTTCAAAGACGGGCAGCAAGAGGGTAAATCACTGAGGCGGCATCTCGAGCAGCAACGCTGCAGCATTGCAAGCGCATTCAGCTCAGCATTCGTCGTGTATTGGACTCTGCGCTTGTCAACTTGGTAGATCATCTTTGGCTGGAAACTCCTGTGGTCACGGAGGTGGTTTGGCTCATGTCGGAATCTCCTGGCCAAGGAGAAGAGAGGATGGAGCCCTTACTCCCACCAACCCCAGCATCATGCGCCTTGTGGGAACCAGGGGTTTCAGTCCCCTTTCCCCAGTGAGGCCGAGGAGGTTGCAAATACCCTGTTTCATTTGGGACTGAGCTCCCTGTGAGCTCATTTCTCTTGTGGCTAGGGACAGCCAACACGGACCCCTCTGAACACACACCCCCGACCCCCCTCACAGGGTGAGGGCAGTGCGGTTCCCAAAACCAAGCAGGGGTGGGAAACACACCCTGTGGGCTCTCCTGGCTCTGGCGAAGAGCCACCACTGGCTTTGAAGCATCCCTGAGAGATGGAGACCAAAAGGAAGAGCTGCAGTAGCCATCCCAGCTCCAGCCCAGCAAGGCCCAGGCACAGGGAAGGTCTTTGGCCAGGCATAGGGAGGTCTCGTTCTCCATCCCTCATCCCCTGAGCATCATCCTCCTCTGCACTTGGCCCCCTCTGCAGGCTCAGGGCAAGAGAAGGAGGAGGAGGAGGAGGAGAAGGAGGCAGCCTGCCCTCCCTTTCCCACCGTGGTGTGCGGCAGCCTCTCCCAGCACCCAGCCCGACCAGTACGCAAGGTTTGCTGGGCACGAGGAACCTGCCAGCACCGTTTCACCTGGGGTTCGATTTCAAAGCCAGCCCTGATGAAGACGTTGGGTGAAGGCAAAGCAAACAGACACCGTAATTGCGGTGTGTGCTTTCTCATCTCCGTGGCAAGTTGCAAAATGTGCCGCCTCCTCCCTTGTCAGCCGGGCTTTAATTGGCTTTAATGAAGAGGCAATTACATGATTTCAATTTTTAATTAAAGGGGGTGGCGGTGCAGAGGAGGGGGGACTGGCCCCCTTGAAGCATGTTGGTGGCACCAAGGGAGATCTCTGGGCACGGTGTGCAGCACGGGTTTGGAGGGGCTCCCCGTCCTCCCCCTGGGCTGGCAGGGCTTCATGGGGGGCTCGGGGCTGACTGGTGGGAGTAGATCGAAGCCGTCTGCCTCCCGGCCACGCTGCCGGCACTTTCGGATCCTGCCCCGGCACCCCCAGGCAAGCTGCAATCGGCTTTTTTGGTGTCAGAGCCAGCACATCAAAGGCACAGCGAACAGCTTAAAAAAAACCCCCAAACCCAAAAAACCCTCCGAAGCCAAAACCAAGCCCTCCCCACACACTGCACCAGCCAGAAATGCCTCCTGGATAGAATACTGGGTGGTTGCTGGCAGGGGAAGGAGCTGCTGGGACAGGATGGGTGTCTGAAAGCAAAAGCAGAACCACAATTAGGAGCTGGAAAAGGAATTATTCTATTTTATTGTTTTATCTCTTTATTTCATTTCTGCCAAGCAGGAGGCAGCTGAACTCGGGGAGAGACACCCTCCCCGTGACCCTGCACGGCGAGCACCGAGGTGGGACGAACCCGCCCAGCCCATGCGTGCGCTTCTCCTGCAGGCACCGCTCTGTCCGTCTGTCCCAGTGTGTGACCAGGGAGGGCAAAGGCACCGCTCTGTCCATCTGTCCCAGTGTGTGACCAGGGAGGGCAAAGGCACTGCTCTGTCCGTCTGTCCCAGTGTGTGACCAGGGAGGGCAAAGGCACCGCTCTGTCCGTCTGTCCCAATGTGTGACCAGGGAGGGCAAAGGCACCGCTCTGTCCGTCTGTCCCAATGTGTGACCAGGGAGGGCACAACGGAGGCACGTGGTAGAAACCTCCCTTGGGAAACAGTGACAATTGCAGGGGCCGGACGGCCGGCTTTGTCCCACGACGCCTCTGCCTGTCACTGCTCCCTCTGGCAGCCGGCAGCCCGGAGCTTTGGCCCTGACTCGGTCCCGTGCGCCGGGATGTCCTTCCCCCCCCCTCCCCACCCCGTGCTTCAATGAGACGTAATCGCTTTACGACTTCCTCCTGCCAGAGAAAAGGAAAAAAAAAAAAAAGATATTAAGACGAAAACCCCGGCGGCTTTGAGGCTGCACCGCGCCCTTGGCATTTCCTCCGCCCCGGCCGGTGCTGCCGGCCTTGCCCTTGATGGCAGCGGGGACAGGTGGCCCCGGCACCACCGGGGGCGACCCGGCCGGGTGGCCACGGCCTCGCCGCCCCGCAGGGCACCAGCCCCGGGTGCCGCTCACGGGAGGGTGGCTCCAGGGATTGCGGGGGGGGGGGGGGGAAAAAAGG
>VZSF01007657.1:532796-602642 GCA_013398295.1 Chionis minor | reverse complement strand
GGGGGGGGGGGGGGGAATGAAAAAGAGGTGGGAAAGGGAAAGGAGTCAAGGTCCAAGGGCTTTCCGCGCAACGATTGATTCACCTGCTCGGCAAACGGCGCCGGCGCTGGATGGATGGCGGGCGGCTGCGGGGGCGGGCTGAGTCACCCCGCCGCTGCGGACCGGCCGCCCCGGCCCTGCCCGCACGGAAGAACAAGGCCGCCTTTAATCAGAGAGAAGCGAAACCTGCTTTTTTTTTTTTTTTTTACGCCCCGGTGGGAGCAAGGCGCTGCCAAGAGGCGGGCCGGGTCCGGCAGTCAGCGCCGAGCCAGCGGCCCCCTCCTTCCGAGGGTCAGGGCTCAGACCCCAGCAGCCCCCCACCAACGCAAACTGCCTCCCCACTTTCCCGCTCCCTTTGCTCCCACATCCCAGATGCCCGGTAAAAGCTCGTCGGCCTCGGTGCCCGCAGCAAACGTTGATCACAGCCTGGCTTTGCCGAGGGGACTCTTCTGCAGTGACCCACAACCTGTTTATCTCCCAGAGAAAGGTAGTCCCCCTCCCAGGGGGATGGATGTGTCCCCATCCCAGTCCCCAGCTTTCTCACGAGGTTAAGGCCTTTTTCAAGATGACTTGCAGCAACCGCTTGGGAATGAAAATAAGACCACCCTCCCGCATTTCAGGCTGGGGAGGAGGGTGCTGTGTGTCACCGGCACTGAGCAGCTGCCCTTCCCTCATGGCAGCTCCATCCTCATCCTCATCCGTGCGCGGCCATCACCTGTGGCTGGTGTAGCCAAGGGATCCTGGGCTCCTGCCCGAGTCCCCCCGTGTGCACAGTGCTGGTGGTCTCTGCACATGCGCAATGTGCCTATTCACAGAAATAAATAGCCTTTGGGAGAAGATGTGGCTGTAAGAAACCAGGGGGAAATATAAAATCTCCCCCCACCGCCCACCGTGGTAGCAGTGCGGGGTGGTGACTAACTCAGCACACGTCACACCTGGGAGGGTGTTTCTCCTTTGTGGCAGCACAACATCCCACACCTCCCGCGGGTCTGAGGTGCTCCCAAGTATCCCATCCCGACCTGGGGACCTCCTTTCTCCCTGCTGGCAAAAAGTCCCCAGTGCCACACAGGCGGGCAGCATGTCTAGGGGTCCCCATTCCCTAACTGGGGGCAGCGTGGGGATGAGCTACCCCGCCGCACTGGGACACCTGGAGATGCCTTTTGGGGGACTGGGAAAGGTGTGATGACTTTGGCCACTCAAGACCTTGGTCACCTGGTGGTGGCCAGTGGCATAAATAAGAGAGGATTTTTATTTTTAATTAGTAACCGCACCAATGATTGTCCCCATTCAGGTCTGAGAAGCTGTCCCGTGGCACTGTTACAGCCTTGCTTTATGCTGTGAGAGGAGCAGCAGAAGCAGCGACTGAGGCACCACAGGGTGATAAACGATTGAATGACTGTGGTCAAAGGGGTCTCTGGGTGCAGGTGTGGTTGTGCTTCTCCTGCCCCTTGGTCAACACTTGGGTCATTTCCCATGGAGAAGGCCCTCGACGCACAAGCGAAGCAGGAGCAGCCATGAGTCACCACAGATAAAGGTCAAGTTTCTTCTCTTATCAGCCGCAGGAGAGGCCGGGCTATGGGCTGGGCATGCTGCAAAGAAATGTGCTCAGAGGGCAGCTGGAGCCAAAAATCCCAGCGCTGGAAAGGACCCCACCCAGGGGACCAGCCCCGGGGGATGCTAGGGGTGACCGCCAGATTTTTTTCTTCCATTGCCCATTCCCCAGCAGCATCTGATGATGATGATGGGTTTTGGTGGTGCTGTGAGCTGAGCTGCACCAACAGGGTGGTTAGATAAGCGGTGGGTGGGGAAGCACCCGCACGGCTCCCTGCAGGGTGCTTAGCTGTTGTCACGCGTTGCTGGAGTGGCCGCAGATAAGTCTCATCTAGAAGGGAAGGGAACGAGTGATCCCGGCAATGGCCAGGCAAAGAGCAGGTGCTGCCGCATCCCTCCTCCATGACTGGAAGAGGAGAAGGAAGAAAGAAGATGGACTCGCTGAAATCAAACATTTCTCCTGCTTTCACATAGCTTTACACCTCATGGTCTTGTAAGACACACTAAGGATGGAGAGGTGCCTGTGTGAGCCCAAAGGGGCTTTTAGAAAGACCTTAGCAATGAAACAGGGCTGGCAGTGTCCATGTCAGTGTCCAGCCTCGTTTGCCGCTATTTTGGCCAAATGTGTGATCTGCTATTTCTGTTCATCGGTTTCTTCTTTTTGCAAAGCGCGCACTCTCACAGACATGCATGTCCCCTCTAGAGCTGCCCTGCCCATGTCCCCACCGGCCGCTCGCAGCCCACCATGGCTTTTGCTGCAGCCCTGGACCCCATGGTTCTTACCAAGGGTTTCCAATTATGGGAAATGTGTCCGGCTCCATGACTTTGACTCCTGCTCCAGTAAGTCTGGAAGAATGACTTAGTCATCCCAGCTGCCTGCCAAGGCATTTAACTCATTTTGCTCCGCTTTGAGATTATTTCTCAGCTCCAAAGGCTGACTGGCCCGCAGGACTCAATACTTTATATAGCAAATAATAAATAGATTGAGAAAACAAGAATTTTATCCCTGCTGTAGCCACCCCTCTGACTACAACACCTCCAGAAAAGCTGGGGTGGTAAATGCCAGCCAGTGCTACCTGTCTTTGCTCACAGAAGGGATCCTTCTTCTAAAGGACACCAGTAATTCGAGGTTAATAGCTAAGCTTTTATTTGGCCCAGCGAGCACTCAGGGATTATACCACAGGAAGGAGGTTTCTGTGTTTTAAGCTACTACACAGCATTAGGAGGGTTCCTGTGTTTTCAGCTCAATGCAAATTACTTTTCCCCCCACAGCCGCATCAGGCATTGGGTTGGAGCACCACTGAGCTGACAGAGGGCACGGGAAGGGGAAAGTGTGGGCACCAGGCTACCAAGGAAAACCCCGGGAAGCGGGGACAAAGCCAGCCAGTAAAGCAGCGGGATGCCCTTGGCTGGGCAATATGTCTCTGCCCCATCCGATCCCCCGTGCGTGCCGTGGCTCCCCCCCGCTCATCCTGCAGCAACTTTAACCCGAGCGCTGGCTGCCCCGGCTCCAGGGAAATTTATTTTTGGCTTGTCCCTGGGGAGGAGAGCCCGGCCAAGGTTATGTGCCCTCATTTCCTCCCCTTGAACTGCCTCCCTGCTTTATCACAAACTTCTCGCTTCATCTTTTTTTTCCACTGATGCCTCCAGCAGCACATCACAGGCTGCCCCTGGGCCACCGGGCCACCGGGTTGCCAGGGTTGTGCCCATCTCCAAAAGTGCCAGCTTTTGCTCTCTGCACAAAACACACAGAGGTTTCTGCAAACCCGTTTCTCCCTGCCACCAAACCATGGTTTCTTTAACAGAGTGGGGGAAAAAAAAAATCAAATCCTCAGCTTTTTATGACTTAGGATTTCCCTTTCCCACCTCCTGGTTCAGCCAAGCAGCTCAGGGACCGTCGGGAGGAGGATAACAGCATCACTGATGGTCACTGCTCGCCCCAACCCCAGCCCGAGTTGCAGGGGGACAGCGGGGCTCAGCCCCAGGACCCAAGGCTGGGACATGCCCTGCGCTACTTACTGCAAATATTTGCCAAGGTGAGGCTGGGTGTTTGAACATGAGACAGGCTGAGTAACCGGCAGGAAAAAAAGAAAGTTTGGCTCTTACATGTTAGCCCCATCGGCAAATATTAGCTTGGGTACTGCAGAACAAGCAGGCTGCCGCTATCCCCTGCTGTATGACCCAACAGGCAGAGGACAGGTACAAATTGGGTGGCACCTGGAGTTTATACACACCGAATTCTAAGGCTCAGGGCTGTTGAACTCATCCTTTACCCTTTTATTTGGTGGTTGGAGTGGGGAAATAAATCAGTGGCAGGTTAGTTTTGGGAAAGACAATCAAAACCTGAAAAATACACATTCCTGATTCCCCTTAGCCTTTTTAACCCCTAGTTTAAGGATTTTATTTTTTTTTTCCTCTCCCATGGTATTTGGATTTCATTGAAACACCTAAAGCTGAGACAGGGAGAGTGATTTTGGGGTTTTAAATCCACCATATCAGACACATATTTCCCTCCAGCCTTCCCAGGCACTGCCAGCGAGGCAACATGGCACGTGCAGAGACCTGGCCGTGGGTGAGGGTTTCGGAGGGAACAGCAGGGTAATGGTAGCAGGTAAAGGTCACAGCAGCAGGAGCACTGGCAAGGAGGCGGAAAGCCTCGAGAGAGGACAGCTGGTGCCAAAAAACGCTTCCCTTGACACCTATCACAAGGGCTTCAGAAAGAAAATCTGGTGGCCAAAAGACAATGTGAAATATGACATTAGGGCTACCATGTGTCCTGCTGTGCGCACCGGCTGCCGAGGAGGAAAAGGATGCTTGTCCCCTCCAGCTCCTCTGCACAGCCCGGCCCTGGCCACTGCTGAGAAATAATGTGCTGGAAGGTTTTGTTTGTGATGTCTCTCCAGGATGCATGGAGACAGGAAACATCCCAAACCTGGAGAGTACCATGACCTCACGCTGCCCCCCAACTCCCTCATTTGCTGATGTTGTGGTTAGGCAGTCCTGCAATGCCTTTTAGTGTTTACTCTTGAAGTTTACACACTGTTAGTTTGAAAAAAAAAAAAAAAAAGATGGAAAGCAGGAAGCAGGGCCAGAAAGATGCGCCAAGCGGGAAGCTCAGTCATCCACAAGTGGGACAGCCGGGCCGGGAAGCCGGGACACGCGCCATGCTGACGCCAGGCAGCGCAGCCCAGCGATGCCCTCGGACGTGACGCAGGACATCCCGCTCGTATGTGATTGTCAGCGCTGGACCTGCCGGAGCATCCAGACATAGACAAAAATGGGGAAAAGATGGTTAAAAGCCATTTCACTGATCTGCGCAGGTTTTGAAAGGGCAAGTTATCCAGAGCAGTGACCTTCAGTCTGGCGTGTGGTGTTAGCATGTTACTACAAGGCCTGGCCCTTGGTAATCTCCAATAAATGTTACTGCTGTAGCACACCAGGGTAATAAAAGGCTGGCTGGTAGCAGACAGGCAAAGTCAGGCTGAATGGCATGAGCTGTAATCACTGGAGACATCATATGCAAAGAGCACATCAGCATCAGTCAGGACTGAGGTCTCAGACATTTATTACTGCTGCTGCAAAATGAAGATAGCCCAAATATTTGTCCCAACAGACTTGGTTTGGGAAATTGAATGCTTCAGAGGGGGAATGTCTCCTCATTTTAAATTGTGAACTGTAGCCTAAACCATCTCCAGAGCCCATTAAGCATGAAAAAATGTTGATGGTGTTCGAAGAGGACAGTAAATAACCACACAGTTCAGGGCAGCTCCTGGGAAGCCACCGGTCTTCCCGTGCGCTTTGCAGAAGTCTTTATTGGAGGGGAAGTACTGAGTCAGCATGGGTCCCACAGCAGCCATGCGATGGGGCTCTCTCCTTCCCCCTGACGTAAGTCTCAAGGTATTCGTGAATCCCCCCGGGATGCTCAGCAAGTGGCTTTATGAAGACGATCATGAGGACAGGCTATATCCAGGTCTGCCAGCCTTTAGACAGCAGCCCTGGACCAAACCCAACCTGTTGGGTCAACACCCTCCTTGTCCCTGTGAGGGTGCATCCAGGAGCCTCCGAATGGGGAGCCAAGCTGTGCCCAGCTACACACAGACCTTGCTGCAACTTCCCACTTGTTGAAATTCTGCCATATGGGCTTGAAATTGGGCTGAGAGGCTCAAAGATACACGTATGTTGTGGGGGACCAGAGCATGACCAAGAGCTCAAGAGATCAAATAACACAAGCCTCTTTTTTCCTTTTTTTTTTTTTTTGGTGACCAAACTAAACACCTACACAATGTCCAAGAGTGGGGAACATACAACACACACGGTCATGCCCAGGCTGCTGGGGAGAAACAGAGCAAAATAGCACCCCCAATTTTTAATCCCAGTTTTGAACTTAAGTGCCTAAAGTCTTCCTAAGTAGGTTTGATGTGGTATGTACCCACCCTTATTTGGTGATTTCCTTCAGAGCACCACCAAGGGCTGGCTTACTGGAAATGACATCTTTATTCCCCAGCCCCTCACGCCTGCTCCATGACTGTCTGCAGCAGTTTACAACATGTAATGGTAACACACTGAGTCAGTGGGGATGAGCCATTTCAAGCTGCTTAGGAAAAAAAGAATCTTAGTCAGATAAATATTAGTAAATTGAGCAAGCGGGGCTACGTGATATTGCTGATTAATACATGGCTTGCGTAGAGTTCAAAAAAAATTCTCACTGATTGAGCAAAGATGCTCCCGCTGCTGCCCTTTTTTAAATTAACCCAAAAGCTCTAGCTTGACTGTGTTTCATTTGCTGTAATCATTAAACAGACACCCTCGGTGGCCTTCATCTACCTGGCTGAGACCTTTCCCAGTGGTCCCAAGAGAAGAGCTTCTTCACCTGAACTTGGCTTGTGCTCATGGAAAGACCTGAACACCCCCAAAGTGAGACTGAGCCCCCTCACAGGGCATCTCTGTCTTGGGCAGCTGCCCCTGACAGGCTCCATGTCCCTCCAGGAGGTCCTGCCTGCCTCAGGAGACATGTTCCCCCTCAGGAGGTCCTCAGCAGAGGCATCGACACCCACCACCTGACCAGTGGGGTTTAGGGGGATCCAATGGCACCAGTTTGTCCCAAGGACATTTCTGAAGGAAAATATTCTGAGAATAACAAGGAACTATAACCAAAACCTTCCCAGAGATATTCTGGAATAGTCTAATTAAAAAAACCCAACCCAGCGTTTTAAGGAGCCTGAAAATGTGAAAAAATGGAAAAAATATGTGAAAAGCATGAAAAAAATGCTGCTCCTCACAACCTTTCTGCAGTAGCAACCCCCACCCTTCGAGTATGGCTATTTAGGGGTTTTTTGAGTCCATGTTTCCTAGGAGACCTGGTGGTCACTATACTGAGCTCTAACTATACACGCCTGAGGATACAGCTACACCCTAATATAAACTTGGAGGGCAACAATTTACAGTGCAAGAGCACATGTTTCTCTGTTACTAATCGACTTCAGCTGGCAGGATTACAATGTCAGTCCTGTAAACCAGCTTTTTTCCCTACAGATGTCATGCTTGAATAGTGATAATAAAAGAAGTCATACGGCCCTGAGTCTCCACTTTCCTCTGCTCCTGAGATGCTGACATAAAGTCCCTCTCCAGGGACAGACCCCTTGGAGAGGAGAGGCACATCTGTGGGATTACAGGAATAAAAAGATGATGGCAGAACGAACATTTGTATGCTACAATAGCTGATAGCTGCAGTGTGAGCCCCGACATCTCTTGGGAGGGAGATGTGATGTCGGGCCCAGCCGGAGGTGTCAGGAGGATAAATGCGTTGCTAAATCCTGCATGACAGCTAGTAGATCCCGCCGAAGGGCACGTGGGGAGAGCCACAGAGGAGGTAAATTGCCTAAATCCCATTTTTTTTCCTCGGTGTGAGCCCTACCCATCCTCAACCATGGCCTCAGACCATGGGCTCCTCCTGTCAGTGCTTGCGTGGCTGCTGTGCTGTGTTTCTGTGACTCATGTAGCTAAGGCAACCCGATGTTGCCAGCAGCCTGGTACATGACGTCTCGGAATCTGAAACGATGATCAAATCCTTTCTCCAGAACAGGCACATGTGGTGTGGCACACCACAGCAACCCAGCCTGCAGAAGCTGGTGCCGGCAGCCCATCCATCGAGGCTGAGTGTGGCCATCCCATCCCGCATGCATAAAAAAAATCCCTATACACAACACACACGAATGCATGTACAAGCATCCCCCCCCACAGAGACACAATGCTATTCCCTTTGCCTGGGATAGGGCTGAAGCCACACTCCCTGCCAAATTGCCACGTAGGCTTTTAAAAATGCCCTTACTAGACCAGAAATTGCCTTGGGGCGAAGAGGAGCGTGGTACCAGCATCTCTGGTGAGGGCAGGAAGAGGGAGATGGCCACGTTGGATGAGGCTCCAGTGAATGAATATCCGTGCATTTCCCATCACCTCCCCGTCGTTAACACNCCCCCCCCCCCCTTCCTAAGAAGACAGACAAATTCCTAAATTTTCAAATTCCTGCAGATTTCTTGTATTTGGGGGGTAATGAAGGGCTGGTGCCTGACAACCTTTTCTAGTGGCAGCCACGGTAGTTGTATTTGGGAGATCATGCACTGCTGAGGCACAGGCATGGTGATGTGGTAGGCTGCAAAAAACAAGACTGTCTCGCACTGGTAACACAACTAAGCAGAACTAAACTAAACGCGGACTAAAGGCAGCAACAGGTTTCTCCCTGCCACCAGCCCCAGCTTGGACAGAGACAGCAGCGGTCACCTGAACTACAATCACCCAGAGCTCCTATTAGCTAAAGCTGGGCCGTGGCCCTTAATTAGCAAAGCCACCACTACCTATGTGTACTTAAACTGCCCTGTGACACTTGTCCCATGCTTGTCCTAAGCTTTGGTGCCAGGGTATGGTACAGGGCTGCATCTCTTCTTTTACCCCTCTCCCCAAGCAATGGAGAAGGAATCAGCATTCTCCTGCCAGCTCCTCACCCAAGTTATTAAACCTTACTATTTTAAAAAGAAGGCAATATACATATTTTTCCTTTTTCCAAGGAAAGCTGGTTGTATAGACTTGTAGCAGTAGTGACCAGCTACCACGGCATGCACTAGGATTAGGGCTGTGTGACTTACTCGGAAGCAATTGCCACGTTTCCCAGATCAGATTGCTCTGAGCTCCTTGAAGCTCTCCGTTCTTTCCTGAGGTGTGGTCCCATAGGAGATTGCCCATGATTCGACTTTGCTGCCCAGAGTCATCCTTGCTTTCTGTCTCAGTGAAGATAAATAGGCTTTAAACCCTTCTTTATGGAACTTTTGCATGGTCACAATGCCAGAGACCTGAAATTATGGTATTTTAATGCACTGGACTTCCCTTTTATGGGGTTATCCACTCAACAAGCCTGTGCTATTTAAAAAAGTGGAGCCTTTCTATAATAGACATTGGAAACTAGGGTCCCTGTTCTGCAAGGAGCTGTGTTTTTCTACACTCTGAGCAGTTTTTTCACATTTTTTTCCTAATAATCTTTTATTTTTCTAGCAGTTTTCTAATTTGGCCAGTGCTAAGACAAGTTGACTGCTGTGACAGCTGGGGGAGGCTTTGAATTTTTCAAAATGATGTTTAAATGCATAAGAAAAATCGCTCAGATGAAAGCAAAAGCGGAAAGACAGAGACCAAAGCGGGCTGCTGACCCCGCATCCACAGATGCGAGTTTCATTTAAAAGTGAATTCGGTTTTTGTTTTTTTTTTTTACTGGACCTTTTGAAGCAAGGTGTGCGCAAACATGCCAAGTCCTGCAGCCTTTCCACACCGGGAGCCTTCCTCCAGATGTTCCTTGTATGCTTCTGACTTGCTGCCTTGTTTTTTTGCTCTTTTTGAAGTGGTGTCCCATTTCCTGTGCACAAAGATCATTCCCTGTTGTATTTTGGAGCCCAATTAAAAATATCATAATGATTTCTGCTTAAGATCCAGCGTAACTCCTGTCTGGCTCCGAATCCCTTATTCTTATGGGGCCTTTTGGGCAGGAACTTGGTGTTTTACAGAGCAGACCAGCATTTTGTCCAGAAAACGTAGCTGTGCAGCCTGATGGTTAGTCAATCAAACCAAACTATATCTCACTAAAACGTGAGCTATAGTGTTGGCTTTCAGGGAAAAATCCATAGTTCTTCACGCCAGGACACAGCCACGCACGTGGTCTGTGGCCGCTCCCCTACTCCACGAGCAGTGTTGGCCAGGGTGGGCTTCCCAGAGCGGTCCCCAGCCCATCCCACCCCTAGAGGCTCAGCCAAAGCATTCCCGGCTCATTCATCAACTCCGAGAGCATCGCACAGACCCCTGCTTTGTTCTGGCCCTCCCCACAGATGTGCACGCTGCCGTGAATTATCAAAGTGCAACCGTATGCTCCAGCCAGTGAGTGATTTGCAGCGGAAGCGGGTTTGGCTGTAGGTCTAATTTGTTCCCGGTAATGGGCTTCTGACCCTGCTGAAGTTCCCGGGAACGCCGCCAAGCTCTTCAAAGGGGCCAGGCCTCGCTTTGTAAACTCTCCTCTGGGGTTTGGCTTGCAAACACCTATAGAGGTGTCGGTCATTCAAGAAAAATGATGGAGGGGCAGAGGGCTCAAAGTCCAAAAGGTGATGCAGCACAAAGTACGTAGCTGTGCAAATACTGCTTCGGAAAGAGCGTGAATAAGTTCGTTAAGTGCAGCCCTGCCCTCAGCTGCAGCGTTGAAGGAATGGCTAGGAAGCTGGATCAGCCTTGTGTCAACCATCATAAAATGGTGACAGAATGAATGAATGAACAGTGTACGAGAGGAAGGGAGCGCAGGCTTACATGTACTTCTTAAATATCACTTCCAGCCGCCAGAGCCTTCACTGATTTCCTCATGGCGCTGGGCTCTGGACAGACTATAACAAACTGTTTCCTTCCTGGGAGGAGGGAGTTGGCTTGGGGGGGGAGGGGGGGAAGAAAATGGGGTAAATCTGGTGATTGCAGGGGACAACAAAAAAGATAAGGGGGAGCAGTGTCAACACAAAACCGGAGAGGTGAGGTGCCCTGAGGAAAGGATGCAGGAAGGGCTGATGGTGACCGTGCAGAGCTGTCCGGATGCGGGGTCTGAAATGAAGCTGTTGAGCTTGGCTGAGCCTCCTGGGGCCAACATGGGCTAGAGCCCAAGCCAGATGCCCGCGCGGTGCCCGTGGGAGATGGCAGTGCCCTGCCACAGGTCCCTCTGCGCCAGGTGGAGATGGTGCCCGGGCAGACCCAATGTGGCAGAGGTGCCCCGGCGCAGGACCACAGGGATGTGGTTTTGGGAGCGCCCTGTAGCCCGGAGAGGTGGCTCAGAGGGGCAAGATGGGGGTGCCTCAGGTCACAGTGGCCCCATCCTCACCTCTGCTGGGCAGAGGAAACACACACAAACACACAGGGACGACGACGACACCAGAATTAGGGTCCCCTCATGGGGTGGCTGCTGTGCCCCTGCCCACGGCGCAGCCGAGATGGGGACCCCCGGGGAGGCGCCCACCTCCCCGCACCCAGGCTGGCGGGGCAGCATCCAGCACCCTCCCGTTTGCTCCCNAGCGGAGCCGCCGCCGGAGCCGCCGAGGAGGATGAAGATGCAAGCCGAGGTGATCCGCGAGGGCGAGCTGGAGAAGCGGAGCGACAGCCTTTTCCAGCTGTGGAAGAAGAAGCTGGTGGTGCTGACCAAGGACAGCCTCAGCCTCTTCCCCGACGGGCACAAGCGGGCCAAAGGCAAGGAGCTGGGCTTCGGCTCCATCCTCAAGGTGGACTGCGTGGAGCGCACGGGCAAGTACATCTACTTCACCATCGTCACCAAGGACCGCAAGGAGATTGACTTTCGGTGCCCGGACCAGAGCTGCTGGAACGCCTCCATCACCATGGCCCTCATCGACTTCCAGAACAAGCGGGCCATCCAAGACTTCAAGAGCCGCCAGGAGATGGAGCAGGCGGCGGGCACCCAGGAGCGGCGGCTGGCCCGGGCACCCTGAGTCGCCGCCCGCCCCGGCCGGCCCGGCCCCAGGTGAGCCCCTCCGCGGCCCCCGGCGCGCTTGTCATTGGCCCTGGCTTTTAATTGGTTTTAATTTATTACAAAATTTTTATTAATTCCTCCCCGCTCCCACCCGCCTGCTTTGGGAAATCAGACGGGGATGGGCGGCGGGGCTCCCCTGACACCGCTCACCACCCATCCACCCCCCCCCCCCCCCCCCTCCTTTTTTTTTTTTTTTNTTTATTTTTTTTTTAATTTTACCGGAGGGACCCTCCAGCCCCGCCGCCTCTCCGGCTCCACCGCCGGCCCCCGAGGGTGCCCCGGCCGCACCCCGAAACTGGGGCGTGCTGTCCGGCCGCTTCGGCGCAGGAGTTTCGGGGACTCACTCCCTCTTTTGCCGATGGCGGTGCTGGGAATTTGTGGTGGGAGCCCAGCTTGTGCGGGGCACTGGGAATTGCAGCTATTAGAGGCGGAAATAAGAAATAGCACTTGGCAATGTCTTCCGTACAGAATGTGCTAAAAATGCGATATCCGTGGAAATAAATGCCAAATGCTTCCTCTCCCTTTAAACACACCCCCCCCCTTTTTTTTTTCTTTTTTGCCCCGCTGTCATGTTCATTTGACTAACCTGCTTTCTCTTGCTGCCTTTAGAGTATACCACTGGATGATAAACCAGATCAAGTGTCTTGGACTGAAATGGGACAGGGTACCAATGAAGGAAAGCGAAGAAGAGAGCTGGAAGCAGCTTGGTTTTCTCCAAGCCCGTTGAGGCTGCTGAGCAAGGAGCCCCGAGCTTTGCCTGAGATGCATTTACAGAAAAACCAAAGACTTTCGCAAAGGACTTCTAGTGAAGCGGCCACGTGTTTTGAGTGGCACGGCTTTGCGAACAATTATCTTCTATTTATGAGTCTCGAGGAAGATTCAACACTGACTGGTGGTGTTAAAACACAGTTTAAATTATTTGTCGTATCTATATTTGTATTTATTTTGATGAATGTCTTTCAGCAGTTACTGGTCTTAATATTGCTTTTGCATTAATATGTCCATTCCAAATAAATTACTTGAAATGTTCACTTTTTATTACTATACTCCGGGCTGCAGTAACTTTTGTTGATGCATGTTTGTGGAGCGGGCAGAGGTGTAGTGGCTTAAAAAGAGGGGGTAAACTCGGCTTTTTGGTGTTCTGGACTGGGCAGTGAGAGGTGGAGAAAGCCCAGACAACCCATTTGCGTTTGAGCTCGTCTCTCGGCCAGGGAGGGGAAGTGTGTTGAGGTCTAGTTCTGGTCAGTGGTCGAAATAGAAGAGCCTACCACAACTTGGATAAGTGCTGCTTTTGAAGTGCTTTCCCATATAATCGAGTAATGGCAGCTACAGAAGGCGCAAGAGCTCCCTGTGACAATAAAATGCTGCCGTCTGCTAACGCCCCACGTCCTTCCCCTGGCCCCCAGAGCTTAGTGCTTGTGCTAAGGTGGAAAACTGGATTCTTTATTTCAGAATAACACAGCGCTGATGTTCCATGGGATTCCTCAGTTTCTGAAACAAAGGAAGCTGAACTCACTCTCTCCTCTTCCTCCTCCTCCGCAGTCTCTAGTTCAAGTTAAATTTCTACAGGATAACTGGGAAGAACGGAGATGGTCTTTTCTCTGATAGCACCCGCATTGAGAAGCTTGGAGAAAAAAGCAGGTATTTTTTTTGGATAAAACTACTTTTTAAAAGAAAAAAGTTTTATCTTGTGAGGCTCAATTATCACTAACTAACCTGGGCTTCCTCGAGAGCAATGCTGCAGCACATGACTCAGCTCCAGCAGTCAGGACTACGAGCTTGGCAAGCAAAGTACTCGCTACTAATGCTCCAAATTTGGTAACTTCAGCCAGGTAATTTCCCCCTCCCAATATCAGTGCAATCCTTGCAGGAGACTTTGTACTAGAGGAAGTGGCAAAGTATGAAGTTCCAAGTAGCCTGCAGTAAGAGCAAGAGAGACTCAGTACAGGGGGTTTAAAAAAAAAAAAAACAAAGAAAAAATCCTGGAAGGAGGGTTGGCCCCAGTTTCTGGAAGCAGCAGGGAGGCTCTGGCACTGCAGCATGCTACATCGGGGCTTTGCGCCCTCCTCGCACGCTGCTGGCAGCTACGCTGCCGCCCGCCGGGCTTGTGCAGGGGCCGGTTTGTGTGTGATTGAGCTGTGGATGTAGCAAACGTTTGGCCACAGCATTGGAAAGCCTTTGGCCTTGATCCCTCCCTAGCACAAGAACGCCGGAGGCGAATTTAATGCAGCAAAATGGCACTCAAAAGCAGTTGTGTTTTACCCTGCTTTTCCTCAGTACCGTTTCAGGGGGGTGAACTAAAAGGCCGAATCAGAGTAGAGGCACTGGCTCCTAATCCCCTTACTTTTGGTGAATCCAAGCAGGAATGCTGCCTGACAACAGCTGAGGACCTGGAGCTATTGCCTGCAGTGACAGACAGCACTGTGCGGGGAGGGGGATGGGGGAACCTGATAGCTCCTGGAGTCCCGCAGCCGGCAGCTGCTCCAGCACGGCTCCAAGGCCTTTGCAAACCAATTTGTCCCTTAGTCTAGATGATCAATGCAAATGTTGATGAAAGGCAAGGTATTGTTCAAACGGCTTTATTCCAGGTTTACAGAATCGAAAATTAAACTCAAGAACATCTTTAGTTCTATAGAAAAAGTAATGAGATTACTTTCCTGCAGCTGATTTATTGGCTTTTCATCTCTCTCAGGGGGATTTTACTCTTCAAGAGGTAAACAAACAAAGCTATATTGACAATTAGCTGCAAATAGCCAAAGGAAGAGACTCCAAATTGTTTGTATAAAATTCCACCGATAGTGGGGCCCACAGTCCGGGTCAAGGGCTGCACTGAGGCACAAATCCCAAGCATGGTACCTAGAGAGACAAGAAGACATCAGGATGAGGGCAAGTCTTGGGTGGGAAAATGGAGAAGAGCGTGAGGGATCCCCTGCGTCCCTGGTGGCATTCCCCTGCAGTAGCAGCAAATTGCTTCAAATAATCTCTTGCATTGACTTATAGAAGTCCAGTTAGGGTGTGTTAGGACTAAGGACTTCTGGAGGCATGGGGACTAGTTTCCACCACAAGCCAGCTCAGCTTTTTACTGAGAGGTCTGGACGACCATAATGCTGCCCAAAAAGCAAGCTGGTGCTCACCACTGCCTTCACTAAGGTCCAAGGATGCCTTTGGCCCCAGAAGATGCTTCTGAACATCGTACTCAGCAGGGCTGGTAACTACTGCATGGGGTTAGGGATGGAAAGGTGATTTCTAGGGTCGTGTTCGAGACTTCCAAGCAAATTACACGGATTCTTCCAATATCATAATTACCCGAGAGGGCCCTATTCCATCCAAGTTGCTGTTACCATTTATTCTCTAGTGTGGGACAGAGGAACAGCTCTTGAGGGCTTAGCAGGAGTGAGAGGCTTAGGTCTAACTAGGTCTTTAAGAATAAATAAATAAAACTACAGATAAAGACTGAACCCCCCCCCTTGAGATACTCCTCCACACCCCCTTGCAAAAAGAACGGATATTTCAATTTGGATGGAAATGCAAGCCCTTCACCCGGCTGGGCCGGTTTCCCCTCCAGCAGTTCCCCCATTTGCATCGTTAACAGGAATCTGGTGGATGGGGAAGCACCTCCAGTTTGGCAAAGGCAGGTTTCTTTCCATGCGCAGATGGACGGCCAGGACGTCCCACAGGATGCAAAGATGGCCCCCATGCCCCCGGTGCATTCTTTGCCCTGCGGTCTTCGTGCGGGATGGCTATCTTTCAGGGGAGCCGAAAATCCCTGTCCAGCCAGAAAATCATTAGCCCGCTAAACTGGGAGGAAGGGCAAGCTGGCAGTATATGCAAGAAACTTGTGCCCTGCTCTGAAATTGTGTTTGCAATTATTTTTTTGTAACATGAGTACAATTATTTGGGCTGTTGGCATCAATTTTCCTCCAAGACGTGTGCTGAGGAATTGTCACTGCACAAGGCCAACAGCACCTGGGAAGGATGAGGAGGATGCTGTCCTCAGATGAGGAGCCGAGTGTGATCCCTAACGTGGGTAGCCATGGGGAAATGATCCCTGGCTCCAGGAGAGAAGAGGCAGCCAGGTGTTCGCGTAGTGCCAGCCAGTGACTGCTGGGCTTTTATCAGCATGCTTAAAATACTTGTGCAATGAGCCTGAGCTGAGGGCGTAGCCGTGTGGAGAAGGAAATCTCCCGGGAAGCGCTGCCGAGCGCTCCTCCCGCGCATGGGAACACAAAGGCAATGGGTGGGACCTCGCCTTGACCCTTTGCCAATGGGAACTGTCCCACAACCACCAAACTTTCTGGGCAGGTTTTGCAATTATTTTTTCCCCTCTAGGTATTTGAATTAAACTAATTACTACGTACAATTGTCAAACTGGCTTTTATGATTGAGGAGGCACTTTTTTTCCTTTCTTTTTTTTTTTTTTTTTTCTGGAGCAGAAATCTATCCTCTTAAAAGGCTGCACTTTTCCAACATGTTGCTGGAGAAGATGATTTCTACTCAATGGGCTTAAATTAGATCCCTCGTGTCAGACACCCTCGAGCTTTGGGACATTGTAAATCTCGGCTCTGCAGCGTGGCCCTAGCTTTCTTTCAAAGCTGCACATGTGACGGATCTCATTCAAGGGAAGACTTTTAACTGGGACAAGTCACCACGTCAGCAGAAAAATGCCTGCGTTGCTTTGCGCAGCTCTGCCAACGCAAATGCTCACCGTCTTCATCGTGGCTATCCCACTTTCTGAACCTTCCCTGCCATTTTTTCCCCTCTCCCTAGCTTTTTTCCCCCCTTTTCCCATACCTGGCATGACCCATGCTGGCTGGGCGCCCATCCTCCCCTCCTGCCCCAGCCCTTCTCTCCTCCCGCAGGTTTCAGGGTTGGGTGCTGGCGGCTCCCCAAGCCGGGCGGCTCCATCCCTCCTCCCACCCTCAGCTGTGCTGAAGTGCCCTGGCTCGCCCTCCTTTCCAGCTCACATCCTGTTGCTGCGTTCAGAGGATGGTGCTGGCCCAGATCAGCCTTGCGCCCGCGGGGCAATCGCAGGGCCTAATTTAACGATTAGGTCATCGCCGCCAGCAGCCGCCTTCAAACCAGCAAAGCCTGAGCAAAGCTGGGGGTTTCAATGCGCCAAGCCCTGCCCGGCTGCAAGCTCTCCTTCTAAGGTTTTGCCTCTGACGTGCAAATAAAATCACGAAACATGGGCCCGTTACGCAGGGAGGCTCTGCCGGGCTTCCGCCCTCCATCCTTCCCCCGAGGGCAGGGGGCTCTGTGCTGAAACAAGACTTCCATTCTCAGGGAGGGACTGGGATTTGACAAGGAGTGCTTGTGCGGATGCAAGTCCCCCCTGGGCTCGGGGCTGCCCTCCCACCAGCTCATGCACCCAGCCGAACATCATGTGCACGTGGGGCGGAATTTTCCCTTCCTGCCTTTGAAGATTTGGAGAGGAGAAAAAAAAAAAAATCAAAGTGAAACGAATGAAATCATTTCCGTTCTCTCCCCTTCAGTGCAAAGCCCCAGCCATAAGCGAAGAGCAAGTGGCAAACTCATCAGCCTCAGTAGGAAGTGACCTCGGATCGGTGCTGAAAGCAGGATGATGGGTGCAAGGGATGGTGCCATCCTACATCCCACTGTTCCCTTTCTAAGACACCTATTTAAAAGGCAACGATGTGTGACTCAGTGTCTAGCAAGGGCGGACAGGTTATCCCTCCTGCAACGCCCCATCCGTACGGACACCTGAGCTCAGCCCAACCTCCAGCTCCTCAGAAAGCCTCTCCCTGGCCCAAAGAAAAACCTCCATGTGCTCTGGCAGGCCCCAGGCTGGCAAAATCATAAGGAAAAGACAGCAGCAAGGCTCAAAAATGGTGTTTCTAAAGGCAAATTACCAATGTGTGATGTTCTCACACTAACTAAAAGTTGTTGCAAGCTAGTGCTCAGGTTTCTGACACGGGAACAGCAAGCCTTTTCCATAAAGCCAGATTTTCACCCTCTTAGATAAGTGGGGATTTCTAACACACCACCAAAAATGCTCACTTTGCAGACCCGCTCTCAGGCTCACATAAGAAGGAGCAACATTTTAGCTGCCGTACGGGTGGAGCAGCCGTTGTGGGGTGCCACCCACGGCCAGAGAGGGATGGCAGGCATTTTAATAGATGCATTTCTCTGTGAGACACCCACGCCACCACTGCTGCAGCTGCTGCGGAGAGGCATCTCGCCGGGACGTGGCTCTGCTGTGTCAGGCATTCCTGCCTTCGCCCCGCTCCCTGCCCGGGTGCATTCAAAACAAGCACAAACCCACCAGATGCCTCTTCCCTCAGAAACGTTGCAAGGAGGAAAGCAGGGTTTGAAAGGCAAGGGCCAGGGAGGAGTGGTGGAGACAAAGTTTTCCCCCCACGCTGTGATCCTCCGTGCTAGCAGCATCCTTGCTCGGCGTGCCCAGTTTTGAGCCAGCCATAACTCTGCAATTTGTAGTAGCACTGGGCATGGCATCAGCCCAGGATGGATGGGCAGAAGAAAGCCCCAGGTAGCCCATGACCCCCCTCCTGACTGTCCATGCCACCCCGCAGGCTGCCTCCATCCTGCCCTGCTGTCCTGCCTGCCATGCAGAGGCTGTCTGTCCTGCTGAGGCACAGGCTGACCTAACAACATACGCAAGCGGGGAGCAGGGTGAGGCAACTAAACCCATTTTCCTCTCTGACCGAAGCCTGCCTCCAGGCTTTAAAAGCCAAGCAACGCTCCGGTTTTCCTCACAAAGCCCCTTTGAGAAGAGCCTGGATGAATTCCAGCTTGACTGTACATCCCAAAGCTGCTTGGTGCCCTTCCCCCCGGCTCTCTCTCCTCACATGAACATCGCTCCAACTCATGAAACAGCAGATTTTCTTCCCATCTGAGCAGAGGGGCTGGGACATCCCCAGCCCTCACATTTCTGGGACCCAAGTGGTCCTCCCAGGTAGAAGTATCACACTTGGAAAACATGGGCATTCGTAGGAGATATGGTCTTCAGCTCTACAAATAAACTACTGAAGTGACATTTAGAAAAGCTCTCCATCCAGAAACATCTCAAAAGTGCTTTATAAACTTCACTAGTGGGCTGTGCAAAGTATAACTCTTATGCTTGGTAGGGTCTACGCAGAGGTATCTGCTGAGATGGCTGATAGGGAAGATGAACGGTGCAGGCTGGCATCCCAGAAAGGCTCAGCTAGAGCAGAGAAACTCAGGTACCTGGTGAACATGGCTTGGGGAGCAAAAATCTGAAAGAGCTTGAGCAAATGACACCATACTGGGTTAACCCAGCTCCCTTCTGTGACAAACTCAGCAAGGCTCCCATGACAATAATGTAGGTTTATTTCCTTTGCTGACAAGAAAAAACCCAGGTATAAAGATTTGTGTATCTACAACTGCACCACAGCCTCCTGTACAGAGAAATATAATAACTCTTCAACTGAAACGTGCCCAAAATGGAGAGAGGGGAGCAACTACTGCATTAGGCAAAACATGTTTCCAAAGATCAATCCAGAATATCCTCCTGAGATGCCCTAAGTTAAAAAGCATAATGAACAGCCCCCTCTGTCACCCTTATGGTGGAAAAGCAGAATTTTTTTTTTTTTTTCTCGAACATATCTTGGGTTCACATGGAAAAGAAAGTTTGGGAGAGGCTTCCCTTACCACATCCAGCACTATGGATGTCAGCACAGGTCACAGGATGCTTGCTCAACGTTGTTCAAGCTCATCCTGTATTAGCCCCACCGGTCCCTGTTCATCTGCTCTGCTGACCCCCACTGCATGCAACCGCCAGGTCAGGTTTGCTGGGCAACTGGGCATTCGCCATGAATGAAAATTCACACAGCACTCAATGGCACCGTTGTGAGCTGGGAAGCAGCTGATGAACTCAAAAATGAGAAAAGACCAGACTGATCTTTTTTGATGAGTCTTACCGGTGTCAGAAGCAGGGACGGCCTTGGTGAGGATGCTGTCGGTGATGGTGCCCAGCATGCCGAACGCGAACACCAGCGGCACTGCAATGATGCAGTAGTGCCACACTGTCCTCATCAGGGCCTAAGGGACAGGACAAAAGAAACCACAGCTCATTAGAGAGCACAAGCGGTGACTTTCTGGCCAGAAACAATATAGAAAAACATCACGAGCCAAACCCATGACTTAGGTAAATTGTGGGAGCCACAGCTGATGCATGATAGTGTGGCTTTGGCCATTGCAGGGTCTCTCATAGCCCACCATTTGTCCGCAGCAAATTATTCCAAGCATGCAGTACAAGCAGCAAATAATACCCTACAATCTGGCAGCACGTTTCTCTGGCACTGCTGTGGGTATTTTTAGCGTCTGGGAATTAGTGATGGCCCCGCACCCTCCCCCCTGTCTTCTGTCTCTGGTCCAACTCCTGAGGAAACGTTGAACAGCAGATGCATGTGGTGTACTTCAGGAAGCCTCCATTACTTATACAAAACAGCCTAGAGAAGGCATTTCAGTTCATTATCATAAATAATTAAAACTAAACCAAGCTTGTCAAAATAAATGAGCACGGTGCATTGTGTAACGCCGTACCTTTGGGATTTCTAATCCTGTTCTGCTGCTTCCTTGCTAATAAATTCACCAAATTCAGTAATCTGGAATAGGTCTTCTGGCCATAAGTGCACATTAGCGAGCATAATTAAGGAGAGTAATGATTTTGTTATTGCACATATTCTTAGCGGAGACATCCCTCCAGCTGTTTAATACTGAAACAAAAGCGGTGAAGCTCCCTAAGCCGTGGGGCTAGAGCGGCTCTCGGCTCATTCACAAGCCCTGCTGGTCAAATGAATGGATTTCTCTGGGGCACGGAAAGGAAATTCCCCCTTTCTTGCAAGTCTCCTGCCCTCAACCATGTCTCAAGGTGTGTTATTGTGGCTGGAAAACATTTCTGTCACTGGTTTAGCCAGAAGTTTCATTCTCTGGAGTTCTCTCTCCTAAGATCTGGTCCCTGCCTCTTGGCTACAGAAGATGGAGAAGCCCAGAGACATAGCTCACTAATTACTTGGAAATATTGAGGTTTATTCCTAGCTCCCCTCTAGACTCACACACAACCAGGTTTCCCTCCTCAGAGGGGCTCTTTGCCTACGTTTTGGTTAAGATCTAGGCTCTTCTGATTAAGGAACCGGAGAACAAAGACTGAGGAACAGGTATTTGGTACATAAGCATTCAGATGGAGGGAGAATAACTCCTTGCTAGGGCAAATGTCATCGCAGGACAACTTTGCAGAGCTCGTAAGAAAAAAAAAGCTTTAAGCCTCTATGGCCTTGTATGAATTCCCTCATGGGCTGAATCAAGTGGACCGAAAAGCGTTAAGCCACGTCTATGACTCCTGTAAAACCAGGGGAAATGGCTCTTCACTCCCCTGGGACTTGGAAAGGACTGAGCCAGGCAAAACCCAGTGTCTTCTACTCCTCAGCCACTGGGTAGGTAGCAGTGGTTCTGACCTGAGCAGATATGATGGCATTCTGCAGGTGAGGGAGGCAGAATCAGGAGTTTCAGCAGACGGGCTCAAAAAGCAAATGTCTGGGAAATGCAGGCAGCGAGGCAGGATGAGGCACAGCCGTGCCTTCAGACAAAGAGAAAAACTTCCCCGTCGCAACTGCCAAGCCCTCCTACGCCCCTGCCCACGTACTCCCGGCTTGCATCTGCAGATCAGACATCGGCTCTCCCTTCCTTTCCTTTTCCAGGTGTTACTGCCGAGCTCCCAGCCCACCCCTTCCCTTCTCCATCTGCCGGTTGCTAGGAACATCCTGCAACCTCTTCCCAGCTGCACTGCTGTCTGTCTGTCTGTCTGTCTGCTGCCACTGGTGCCTGCCTTCCAAAAACACTTCAGCCGACCTCCCAGTGATATGAGGGTGGGTTTCAGCGTGTCTCTTATTAACAGCTAGCTCTTCTCCTCACTTCCACCCTTTGGGGAGGGGATCTGCTTCATTTGGAGGCCAGATGCAGCAAGGGCACAGTGGGTGGGATGCCACTTCACCGGTGGCTGTGCAGGATTAAAAGCTTCACACATTAATCTCTGCATTCGGGGCCTGCCGCTGTGATGGCAGTCATCCCCGCCAAGACAGAAAGCCACCCGAGAAACAGATGTTTTCTCGGCAGACGCTCAAACAGAGCGCTTTTTAGTAAGGCGTCCCCGCTGAAGAGGATCACAGCTGCGTTTGCCTATGAATAGTTCTCGTGGGAAGTCATTGCTGACCCTTGTCCCCAGGCCTGTGCTGTCAGGATGTCCACAGCCCTCCGGGCTTGGTGTCATTGCCAACTGTAAAGCCATTTCCCTTCCCGGCTTCCCTCCCCACACAGCTGCTGTGAGCCTCGCCACACTGGGGCATTAGGCACTGCAAGCTGGGCCGCCCGGTGTGTCCCTTCTCTGCCGTCAAGGTTTTCTCTTCTCTTTCTCTACTTCCAGCCCCCTCCAGCTTTCCCTTTCAGTGAGACCTTAGGGCACAAAAGCAATTTACTCTGTGTTGCCCTTCTGCCTGATTCCCATGGGACCGGGCTCCAGCACAGGGAGCCAGTCCCAGTGGCACCCTGCCCTGCGTCTGGTTGAGGGTGTTCCAGATGGGCCAGGTCCACCTTGGTCCCAACTAATTGCTCCCACCCATGACCAAGAAACAATGGCGAGACCTTTGAAGCCCTTCCTGGGCCATGCTCAGGAGTACCAAGCCCTGTGCTGGTGTCCCTTGCTAAGGTGGCATATGGATGCCAGCCAAAACCACATAACAGCAGCCGGGAGGGACCCTTCCTGAGCACCCCACCAGCCATGGGGACACGGTGGGCTCCATGAGCCCCAAAACCCCAGAGAGGGGGACCATGCTCCATCTGCAAAGCCAATCCTTCATCTTCATCCATCCTCCCTTCCCGGCCTCATCTCAGACACATGGTTTATCTTCAGATTAGCAAAGGTGTGTAGGTGCCCCATCTCATCCGTGTAGCTGGGAACCACCAACCGCAATACCGTCCGGGATTTGTCCCTGACCTCCCTGTGGCTGTAGTGTGGTTGTGGGAACAGCACCCATCCTACCCGCACCAGCGGGAGCACTGGCGCCCCAGTATCAAGGCTTGAGGCCAAATCCTACAGGGAACATCGAAAGGCTGATGCAGCTCAATTGTCCTTAGGGCTCATCTTGCTGATGGGGACCAGTGTGCACCCTTCCTCTGTCCCCATCGCCTGGGCAGAGCTATCAGTTCCCTGAGTGTGGCTTATCTGAGCAAACACGATTACCGGCAGAGCTGCCTACGTCAACTCAGTTTTCCAATTACCGTTTGAGATTGGCATCGACTGTCACCCATGTAGACACAACTGGCAATGGGTAATATAACTCATCCCAAAAGGGAGGGATAAAATTATTGCCTTGCTACCTCCTTGCCCAAATGCTCTCAGCTTGAGGGAATTAGGCAAAAATAAAGCCCCAGAAGAAAAGCACACAACATCCACTGTCTCACAGCAACGTACAACCGCAGTGATTTCCCCCCACCATAATCTTCATTTACTTTCTGGGTAGTTCAGGAAATGCAGTTGCTGACAAGACCAAGGGCAGGATTTCTATGCAAATCCGGTGACTCAGGAGGGACTTAACGAGTTTCTGTGTGAGATTAATTTTTTTTTTTAATCCCTGCAACTATTACTCACGTGGCTTTTTATCGTTATTTGGTGTGGTGCATGGCTCTGTTTGCACAGAGGCCCAGGAGAGCTGGTTTCCCCCTGAGGACCACCCAGCAAAGCTGGCGGTGGCTTTTCAGGGGTAGAGCTTGCGGCCAGGTCTCATGGACCTCGTGTCGCTGTGTTATTGAATGGCACCATGGACAATTTGATGCCAAGACTTACCATGCCTAAGCCCACGCCGGCAAAGACGAAGATGCTGAGCCTGAGCAGGGTTCTGTCCGTGCAGTGTTTAGTGAGTTTCCCAACAACCAGACCCTGGATAATCTGGGAAAGAAGCACACCAGCACCGTTAAGCCTGATATATAACAGATTATACAAGTTCAAAAGAGAATTGCTACAGCACTTCAAGAAAACGAAAAGGGAGCAAATGGGTTATTCCCTTGCTTTTTTTTTTTTTTTTGAGAAAAAGGGACCTCACTGTCCCAGCAAATGGCTGGAAGACACGATCCATTATTTCAAGCATTTTGCATCCTAGGGATAGATCTATCCTGTCAGCTGAGAGTCTTTATTCAGGGTACATGCCTGAGTTTACCATCACTGCCTACTCACCAGTGGTGATTGAAACTTTCTAAAGACGCTTGCAGATACAAATGAATTTTTCTAACTTGTCATGTTCTTGTGAAATACAATTAATAATAAGATCTTCATTCTTGGCAAGTCCTTCCAAAGAAAAACTGTACATTTGTATGCAGAGGAGGAAAATGCCTCCTTTCCTGGACCTTCTCTTGCCATTATTTTAAACTATAAACATACAAATTGGGTGGTTCATCATTTTTAAACAGGAAACAAGTACGACGAAGATGCTAATGTTCAGCCCCAGCAGTACGCACAGACATGAGGGATGTGGAACTGGTTTTAGAGATTTTGAATAAAAACTAGGGGAGAGGGGGAGGGAAGGAGAAGCAGGAAAAACTTAAATCCCTGGAAGTACTTGGCTTTTCCAGTGCTTTGTAGAGCTAAGATTCCCTCTTCTGTTTCTCTGTGCAGCATTTCCCATGCTTCAGGTGACACTGGCCCAAGCAGACATAAGAGGACAGAGGCTGTAAAAGACAACTATGAAAATGAAGCCTGACCAACTGGAGAGGGACAGACAGGAATCCACCAAGTTTTCCCTGCCTTGAAAGGGTTGGTTTGATCCAAGTGAAAACCCCTCCGACTTGAAAGAAGGGCTCTAGTTCAAAAGTGCCATTCCAGTGGCAGTCCAGCCTGCAGAAAACCTTGGTGCTCCACTTGGTCCTGGAACGAAGCTCCACCACATTCAACCTTGCTGTGTTAGTCCTATGGGTGAAATCCAAACTCAGCTGAAGGGAAATGAGTGCATAATGAATAAGAAAATTATCAAAAAGAAAAGAAACCTTAATCTATGATAAACAGTCCAGAAAAAGCAATTTAATTATTAAAATAAAATAAAAAAGCAAAAAGTAAATAGCCTTAGAGTGAAAATAAAATAAAGTTGGCATAAAGAGCAATAGTTACAAATTGAATGTATTTCCAACAAGCTACAAGTTAATGGAAGACATCAAAATTCAACTTTTCACTTTGCTTCAGAGCACAAACCATTTTTGACATAAGGGCACATCATGCCAACCAGATATTTTGGATCCCAGTAAATGCTTTTCCTGCCTCCTTTTTGTCCCCGTCTCCCTCCCAGGCAGGGCTTGAGAGCTCAGCTCAAGTGTGCTTGGCTGCCACGTGATGGTGGCACAGGCCCTGCGTGTGTCTCTCCCGGGTAAGCCATGTCACTCGCCAAGCAGTCGCGGTCACGGGGACACTGGGGGACCTGCTGCGGTGTCATGCTTGGACAATGCATGAGGACACCTGAGTCATCCCAGCTGAAAGTCCTGCTGTGGACACAGGAGGAGGGTGATACTAGCTCCAGAGGCTCCTACTCGGGGGGTGGGTGGAGGAGCCGCTGAGTAACGCTTCATTAAGCTGAGCGCTCGGAAAATGAAGAATCGTCATTAACTTTTTGCAACTTCCCAGTCCCTCCCGCTGGCTCTCCCCAGCCGGGGCTGTGCTGAGTCATGTGGGATGGGGGCTGAGCCCCATCGCAGGGCATGGCTTGACTCAGCGGTCGCATCACCTGAACCCCAGTTTGGCTCTGCTGAGCCACCGGAGGAAAGGAAACATTTCTCAATTTGCCCGGACTTGAACAGTGTATTTAATCGGGATACACAGTGCAGGCACAGCCTGGTCCCTGCCCTTCCTTGAGTCATTGGGGTATATCAGCAGCAATGTCCCAAAGCAGCCTGATCCGATTGCCGCAGGAGTGGTGTACCCAAAAATGTCCCTGTCACTACATGTGAGCACCTAAGCGTGGGAACAGGCATTGCTGCAGCAAAGCCAGGCTCTGAGCAGTCAGGACCTGGAGACAGGCAGACCAGAGGCCACCAGGGCTGTCCCCAGGGTGAGCAGAGCAGCGGGGTGGTCCTTGTGCCGAGGCTGGCATTCAACATGGGCCCATCGCTCTGTAGCAATAAAAGCATGAGGTAAAACACCACTGCTGAACCAACCAACTCAGCAATGGGACCTCTTCCAAGGGCAACTGTCAGCCCAAGTCACCTGCTCTCCCTACAGGGATGAGCAGCCATCCTTGGGGTTATACAGACTGCAGCTTCACCACTGGTTATCTGGGCTGCCAGAGTCCCTCCCCAGCGTGGTCATCGCCGATCCAGCCACAAGCCCCGGGCAGGCAAGGCCCATCATCTTCATTTTGGACACTATCAAAAACCAGCACCTTGATTTATGCACTGGATAATGTTTCCAGTCACTGGGAGCTCCAGACTCACTTCCAGTTTGAATTGAGACCTAAAAACCCATTACTTCCAGCCTGCAATTTTCCCTGGGCCCACAGTCCCCTGGTTTGCATGAGCGGCAGCCACCTGCACAGGCACATTTGGGAAGGAAGAAGCAAAAGGTGTTCATGTGCAGTCTCCCATGTAAAGTTTTGGACGCGTGTTGCCATTGCCAGGGGGTAGTAAGGACATCCTGGATGACTTAGCCTTCACTGCTTCCACGGACAAGCCCTGGTGGCACCGAAGAGGCAGCAATGGGATTTATCCTTCTTGTTATTCCTGCTGGCACATTCTGGGCTTTTCCCTTACATGAAACCTCCCCTTGAGACTGACTGCAATGGGCCTTTCCCTCCTGCATTTCATTTTGCCTGGATGGTGCTTGCCTTTGTAACCTGACCTCCTTTGAAGTCGGGGAAGAGCCAGTGTACCTGGCTGGAATGCCTTCTGTCATCAATAAACAAAAGAGAGAGGAAATTGTTTGCAAGTGAAATAACAGGCACTGCCCGTGGCTGTGTATACATGTCACAGGATAAAACAACTCATCTTTTTTTTTTCCTTCCCCCCCTCCTTCTTTAAAGGCAAATAAGTCTCCCAATAAATGCATAAGAACAGCCAAATCTCTCCTTGTCGCTATGCTGGATTTGCCAAGCTGGGGATTTGTTACACTGGTTCAGCTGAGCATGTAGAAAAATATTCCTTATCACCGTGTTTGATTTCTGGGAAGGCAGCAGCACTCGTTTGCTCAGAAGAGCCAATTGCCCATTTCGTTGTTAACCTCATTAACAAATTTCAGGAATCCCTTGCAGGGTGGAAAAGACTGTTGTTTGAAGGTGTAAGGTGCTAGTTTTTGGAAGACTTTTGAACAGTGAAGCACTAGCCTTGCTGTGTGGAGCCGCTGCTGAGCAGGACTGGCACCTCATCTGTGATGCTTAGAGGAGCAACACAGATGCTCAGCTGGTCCTCCGTGCTCAGCAGACACAGGACTGTTTCCACAGATTCTTCCATCAGCACTGATCAAAAGCCTGACAGAGCCTGGCAAACAAAATAAATTCCCTTTCACCCAACAGCCTGGAAATGAAAAGACACGAGAAGGTTGGAGAGGCAGACGCAGCAGGCCAGATAAGCTGGTAGAGCCTAGCAGAGAAGATGCAGGGCCCCATCCCTAGCGCAGATAACATGACTCACATCAGAGGCAACCTCCTACGCACCGGACCCGTATCTCTTGCCTTTGAAATTGTGCCCGGTTGGCAGTTCCCAGGGCGAGCGCAGTGCCGGCTGGGGTGGGACGCGCGGGTGGGCACCGGCTGCGGCGGACCGCAGGGGGCAACAAAAAAACCACGGGGCTTTTCTGCATGGGCTGAAAGTGGTGCAAAACCTTGGGTGGGGGAAAAGGGAGTTGTTTTACTGACACCACCATGCCAGAAAGTGCTTGGGAAGTAGTTCAGGTCTTGCAGAGGAGCAGGAGGGCGGTGGGACTGGGAGGAGAGCGGACATTGAGGACCAAGCTGCTGAAGGCAGCAATTTGCCAAACAGGGGGAAGTGTTTTGCAAACTCCAGCCTAATCACTTTCTTTCCCCCTTCAACCCACCCCCTCCCCGCCCCCACTCCACAGACTTAAATCCTTCAAAGCAAGGAAACTGGAGAACTTTCTGTTTGTTGTTGCAAGGTCCTTTCACCGAATGGGTTTTCCCCCTAGGCATACCTGGCTGTAATTAAATCCCTGGCTCTTTAATCATCTCTTTTGCTGTGCAAGGGGAAAAAAAAAAAAGCAAGAGGGACAGACTGGTGATAAGATGATATGCAATGTAAATCTCTCCTCCAGGAATCTCTCTCATCTTTTCAGGATCACTCCGTACCAACTTGTCCCTCCAGAAGCTGCACAGCTAGAGGTGGAGTTTGTATAACAATACGAATTTAAATGCAGTAAATAGAACAGACGTCTTATGATTTCTTGATCCTCAGGGTAATAAATATATACCCCTTTGTCCCACCCAGAGTTTTTCTTTGGTGCATTTTGCTTTGGGTTTTTTTGGAGAAAAAGTTCTTAAAGGAAAGCTTCCCCCACCTCCTCCCGCGGTTTGAAATCTAAGCATCAGATGTGACTTCAGATACCAACCAGGGACTCCATGTATTTCACTTGCCTAATCCTCCGGCAGCATTTTCCAAGTCAGATACTATGCCTGGAAGTTCTGCATGCTATTGTGCTCACAACTCCAAAAAACGCTGGAGCCTAGGCCCACTTTTGCCCATTATGCAAAGTTAAATTATTTTAAATTATTATGAAATTAATTATTCTCTGAAGGGAGATTGAATGGCATCTCACACTCCCAGGCATTCAATATGAGGGAAATTCTGTTTGCATGGCTTCTGAGACGAGAGGTATCTGGAAGCCCAGCCTGGAGGACAGCGGGATTGTATCCCTGACGGGCTCTCACATCTCTTGCCTGGAGACCCACTGGCAATCAGATAAAGATACTTCAAACATATCATGGGCGAAGGAACTTCTGGAATGCAAGATGCCCAGCACAGAGATACCCCTCCTGCTGTCTGCCCTCCCCTCCCCATTTCACTATCTCCCACTCGACTCCTCCTCCTGGACTTTGGCTGGTACAGCCACACACTGTCAATTATCACTGCAGAGCCCTGGATTGCTTGAATTACCCCCAACTTGCTATCTTTGTTTCTTCTTCAGACCTCTGCCTGCTCCAGCCTCAGTTGTACTCCATTTTTCTAAGCAATGACTTTTCCTCATCAAACAGCGCTTTATCCCAATGCCACAACATTGCCTTGCTGCACACCCTTGTCCTTCTCTGACCTTGTTTGGCACAGTCCCAACCCAGAAGTGAGCCCCTCTCCCACCCTTACCGCACTTTCCAATGTCTTCTGCTGTTCGATGTTCTGCTCTTTGCCTGACCACAATCAGTAAATTGGTGCCTGCTCCTGGGCCAGTGCTTCATTCAGAGAGCTGGGAAGCACCTGTTCCCCCAGACAGGTACTCCCACCAGAACTTTTACAACAATACATCAGCAGATATATTACTTTTGACCACCCAGGTCTCCATGAGACAGGCTGGGAGGAGCAGCAAGGCAACCTGCATCCCTCCATGGAGGGGAACAAGTGGGAGAGAGGAGACGTACCACCAGCATGTGTGTGAAAAGTGACCATGCCATGGACAGCCAGCTCAGCAAAGGGAAGAAGGTGCTGAGGATGACCTGTGCCATTAGTGGTGGTCTTTGCTGCTCCATGCAAGGACAAAACCAACCTCTAGCACCAGCTGAGCCACTTCACTGCTGACAAATGCCATGAACCATTCCCATGTGGACAGAGCTGAAGCTCAGCAAGGGAGCAACCAAGAGTGGTGCTCTGAGGAGCGACCAGCCAAAGCCCACAAAACTCCCAGGCTCCAAAATCCAGCCCTGAATCTGCCTTCCCAAATTGCAGGGATCGTCTCGGGCTGGCCATTGAGCATACCCCATCCACCCACAGCCCTCAAATGCTGGGGGCTTGCAGGGTTATAAAATGACAAAACAGGACCAAGCATGACGAGGTGAGGCTGGGGACTGCTGGATGGGATCCCTCAGGTGGGCTGCCTGAATTATCCAGGCTGCTAATGTCCTAACTAATGTCCTCTGCCTGCAAAGGGACAAATGCCTCCCCTCTCGCAGGGCCAGTGTTTCTGTGCTGATCTCCCAACACAAAGAGGTGTTTGAGATATTGATGACAAAGTACTTGAGTTGTGTACTAAAAATTAGGTAGACTGACACAAAGCCATTCCAAATCTTCTCTCTGGGTGCTCTGCAGCTGGCTTGAATAGGAGAAACAGAGAGAAACAGAGATGTTTACAGTGCATTGGCTGCTTCTCACCACAGTAGGTTAAATGAGGCTGAGAAGTTGAAAAATTAGGTTAAGCAATTGGAGCATAATATCCTTGGGGCGGGAGAGGAAAGTGGGAAGAGACCATCACTATTCAAGTAATCCTGGGATAACTGGTTGGGCTGGGAAAGAAGGCTGAAACATCACCTTCTGTGCTAGACGAAGATGCTCGTTTTTAGAAGGTACCATTAAAAAAACAGGAGCTACAATAAAACAAAGCCACGATACTACTAAAAGTTGGAAGGAATTGGTGGACCAGGCAATGCTTTTCTTGGTGCATACCTTTCAGGGAAGAGCAAAGTGAAGGACTCAGCTGTGCCTTGTTGCTCTGAAGTGCTCTGAAGCCACTTAGTGCAAGCAACGTGTGCTAAGAGCTGGTGAGACCCTGGGACACAGTGCTGGGCACATCAGCCAGCCATGCTGTGCAACCATCCAGGCACTGTGCTCAATGTCTGCAGGGAGGTTTAAAGTAAATGGGACATGACCTGGTTTTTATTTTCCCCTTCATGTCTGTGACATCTGCTCCCATCTACAAAAGTCCCTAAATGTAACCCATTTTCAGGTCCAGGCAGGGATGCAAACAGGAGGGGAATGTTTCCTCTGACAGGAGGGCTCAGAGCAAGCCCTGGAGAAAGGGAAAAGCCCCACAATATTTTATGGAAAGGCAAATTAAGAAATGAGAAATCAAAGCTAAGGATCTGGTTCATGAAATTCATTGAAAAGGACATTATATTCCTCATGAATAAAGCTACAATTTACTCAGTGAAGTGGGGAAGCCAGTCAGCAGATATTAATCATCATTAATCATTAATTCACTCATCCAGACTGGTGGAATTTGCTTGCACCTTAATCTGCATTTATATCTCCAGCAGTATCAATTCACTGTACAACAGAAACAAATGCATCTGAAATGCCAGCTAAGGCAAGACGAAGGCACACAAGCAGCTCTGAGTCTTGGCAGGACAGAGCCAGCACACGTTGCATTCCCTGTATACATCTTCCACTGGAGGAACCCCAGCCGAAAGCAGCCATAAAACATTAACCCAGCCACTATCTGCGAGAGGTATCTTTGGGTGGTTCTAGCCATAGACCTGATTTGAAAGTAACGACACAAATTCTAATGTCTTACAATAATTTAAAAGCCAGATGGTGAGAGTATCGTTTGGATCAGTTGAAGATCTGGTCCTGCATAAATCAGAGCAGAGCTTGGAACTACCAGTGGCAAAGTGGAAAGAACAAGTGACAAAGCAGAAAGCGGTGCTTTGCAAGCTCTTGGGTGACATGGCTTTGCTGCGACCAGGAATCGGTTGTCCTGGGCTTCTAAAAAAAATCATGCATTTTTCCCCCTTTTCCCTTTTGGTGTTCTGACAGCAAACCCTGATGCAGCATCACGAAGAGGAGAAGTTTCTTTACCATACGACCGCTTCACTCCCCCTGTATTTCTGACATCCAGAGTTGTGCGCTGTAGAACGTGTATAGCAACATGGACAGAAACTGCACGGATAGATGAAAGAAAACTGCCTGGCTGACAAAAGCTGGCTTCTGCGCCAAATGTCCTGAGGCAAAGACTCCCCAGCAAAGCAGGTGCTGCACCTGAGCCTGTAGGCCACTGCTGGGTTAGAGCACAGTAATAGGTGTGATTGGCCTCTGCAGGATGAAACTCTGTGACTACGGGAAGGGTCAGGTCCCTGGATAGCACTGGCATCTGATTATTCATTAGGAAGCAGAGTGAATGCTGTAATTCCCATATCTTCCAGGGCTGTATCTGTAGGTAGTGTGCACTGTCACGGCGGCACAGGTAGCCTTATCTGCAGTAGTTTCAACCAAACTAACCTGGAAAACAATAGCAGTGACGGCAGACAGAAATCCCAGACATAAGAACAGCATCCAAGCTCCATTTGGCAACACAAAGCCCCTCCTGTCCTGGCTGCCCACGTTAGCTGGTTTGAAAAAAGCACACCATAGCCACGCCGCAACCCCAAATTTGATTTCAGTGTAGACATATGTAACAGGGATTTAACTGATAAGTGTAAGTTAAGAGCATAGCTGTTGGGAAATCCCCCTACATTCAAAGGGGGAAGAAGATATCAGAAAGCGACTCAGTCCCTCTAAAACCTGCAGACCCTGGCCTGGGAGGAAGCACACAGACCCTGGTCTAGGACAAAGACTAAGGTAGGGAAAGCCTCTGTTAGCAGTGGAGTTTGGGTCAGAAGCATGCTTTGGAAAGCAGCTGCCAATCACCCCACTTGTCACGCTTTTTCCATGCTGTACAGTGGCAAACTGGTTTTCTTTCCGATGAGTCTGATTGGGAGGACCCATCCAGGTGGTAGCAGATGCTGAGCTCATGGGACAAGGCAACAGCTAGTCCAAAGCCACCCTCCCTGAATGGATGTGGCACAGGCACCAGCTCCTCAGCTCCAGCCGTTTTACTCTGCGGACTCCACTCACTGATGCATGGCCGTGTTCATCAGCTGCTCTACCAAGGTGCCCAGATCTGGTGAGACCAGGGCAGAGCTCAAGCGATTGGTAACACTAAGCCAAATCCAAATCGCAAGGGAAGGAACTAAAGCTGCCATTTCCCAGATGAGAAGCTCCTCCAGATCCTACAGGAACTCCGTGGCAATGCCCAGGAAATGAAGGTGGATTTAATAACAAGACCACCCTCCTTCAGGGTATTTGTTAACTTGCATTCCTACCTTGAGGCTTGCTTATAACAATCTGTTGGTCTGTGTGCAAAACTGTTAGCCTCTTCCTTTTCCTCCAAAAGGAAAATTCTGCTATAATACAGCATCTTATTTTTTTGGCCCTGCTACTGCCTAATTCAGCTGGCTTTTCCCTTTTACCCATTTTGCAAGTCTCCTAATCATGTATCATTGCCCAAGCTTGCTGTGCTCGTTCCCATGCAGCAGAAACGAGCCCTTCCTTGCTGAAGGTATCTGTGAAAACACCAGTAAGACTGTCTACTTACACGAATTTACATTTCATGTGATGTAAAGATGCTACTTTTACAGGGAGCAAATGTAAGTCAGCTAACCTTCACCAGGGAAAACCTTAGTCAAGGCACTTTAACTTCAACGTAAGTTTCATTACAAAAACCCGGGCAACATATCAGTCCGAGGAATTTTTAGGTCCTTGTAGCAGTTAAAGATCTGCAAGGAGGGACAAAGCGAAGAAAGTTTTCAGGACACTCCTTGCTCTGATTTCTTCCCATTTCAAGGAATAGAATGCATTTGGAGTCACTTTTGAAGCCAAGAGCTACATGGCAGAGTTAGGATTTGCCTGTCAATATTACACCTGGATTTGGGAGAGCACGTGTCAAAAAGGTAGCAAATTAGATAGTGGTATGGCAAGACGGGGACTTTCACTTCACTTACCATTTGAAGGACACCAAAATACGACATCAGGTATCCAGACTCCACTGCTTCCAAGCCAAAGAAATCCATAGAAATGATGGAAAACATAATCAGGAACAAACCTAGCAGGAAGGTTAATGAAAAGCATACATCAATATACTTGCACTGCATATAGTGGCCCAGACCCTGCTCCCAGTCACCCCCAGCATGAGTCAGTAGCTCTCCCCGGGGTTACCAGGACTGCATATAAACACAAGCAGAATCCTATTCAAAGTCAGTGTAGTAATTTTATCTTTAAATGTTAACTTTTCTATCCCCCTTACTTTCATCTTTGAAATAATGTGACTATGTAGGCTGTGGATTCAGATGTTTATTATAAACGGGTAAATATTTTCATCACCCAAGCCAGACTAACCAGTGAGAAAACATTTGTTCAGACAAGACTGTAACCATAAAAATAATCTGATTGGATTCCTTGCCCCTTTTGCCTGACTTTAGATTTTCACAATGGGGAACGCTGCCGGGGAAACAACCCGTTGACATCAGCCTAAATACAGCGGTTTCACTGCACCCCTCAGCAGCGATAGTGGTGGCACGTGAAATCTCTCGCTCTCCTGGACCAATAGCAGTGTCCACCCAAGTAGTCGGGAAAGTACAGACAGAACAAGCACAGGCTGGGTCTGCTTTTCAATTAAGGCAATTTCTGGAAAGCCTAACAGAAAATGTCCACTCAATCTCACACGAAAATACAATAGTGTGTGTTTCTCCCCCCCTACATGCCCCAACATACACAAACCCAGACATATGTACATATGCTCCTACTGTACACAAAGAACCATCAAATTAAAAATATTATGACAAAACATTGCTCTCAAAGAGTGGCATGGGGTAGGAGGCTGCTACTTCCCCTAGTATTCTGTGCACCTCAGATGGACCAAGACAGTAGGAAGTGGGGGCTCTGTGTATGAAAATCCCCACGAGATGCCTGTTGGAGAGCATTGATCCTGCTGGGGAGTGGAAAAGAGAGCAGATGGCCTTTAGGGGTGCTGCCTTTCCTTGTAGGATCCTCCGAGGTACAAAGACTGGTTAAATAGGGAGATGTGGTCCTCTCTTTCCTGAAGAAAAAAGAGCCCAGGAGGCAACATGTGAGGAATGAGAAGACAGCTTGTGGCCTGGCAAAGTGAGTCACTAATCCTGCAGCATGGGAAGGCTCCTGCTGGCATTTCCCGGAAGAGTGAGGAGAGTGAGCCCAAACTGCTGACTAAAACACCGTGAAGGACTCGCGCCCTAACAAACCAGCACAACTCCACCGCATCCAGCAGCACTGCTACCAGTGGAGCATCTGCAGTGGTGAGGACCTGCCTCCAAGCACCCCAAGCCTTTGACTTGAGGGACCACCACCCTCCCACCCCAGGAGACACCTCTTTCTCTCTTAACGGGGATACCTGCACCCCAGCTGGCCCCACAGCACTGGGGGAGAGGGATGGGGGGCAGAAAGGCCAGGCCGCTCTGCTGGTCTCTCCATACTTGGAGAAGACGCCAGGGTGCTGGGGCTCATGAGGATTTACGACTTCACCACACCCCTCTGCAGAGAGCACCTCCTTGTTATCCAGTTACTTTGAAATCATCTTTAGCTCAAGCCAGTTTAAGGTAACATGCAAATAACAGTATTTACTCACAACATCCAAACCAGGCAACAGAGTTGCACATGTTTATAAAAGGCACAGGTGAAGAAATGAAAGAAAAACTACACTTTGTTGCACTTGTAGGAAGATTAGATCCAAGCGGGTGCTTGCCCTTCATCCTTCTACCCGGCTGCAGGTATCACCTAGGAGGGGCTCGACCTTCCTACATACCTGCTGCTTCTTCCTGGTACCACGCGCCAGCTTCTACAGCTCCTCTCCCCTTTGAAGTCCCTCACCAAGTTAAGGCAGATTTGGACCTTTCTCCTCCAAATGAGCTGATTTCTTTCAGGGCAGGGGGATAGGCTGTGCTCTTTAATTAGCATTACACATTGTACAGCTCCCCTGGAGAGGTGAAGGTCTCTTCTTTAGATGGGTGTCACTCCCTGTGCCTGACACGGTCACTTAAAGCTGTCTGGGCAAGGGAGACCCCCCTGCTTCCTCCACTTTCAGGGACTAAGGGTGTCTCTTCCACTGGCAACCCAATTCTTGGCGACATGTGCAAGATGAGCGTAGATTGAACTCAGAGGGTTTTATGCTCGTTGGAACAATAATTTCTTACAATGATCTCATCAGGTCCCATTTGGGTAGGCTGCAGGTCAGCTCAATCCAGCCATAGGAGTAATGTATCCCCCATGGGGGGGGGCTTGCTGGGGGTGTGGGTCCCCAGGCTCTTCTGGGGACACCAAAAGCCCATGCAGGAGCTGCCTGGATAAGCCTCAACCCACACTGCAAGGCTTAGGTTTTCGAAGGGAAATAAAATGGAAAATAGCAAAAAAACCTCAGAAACCTTACCTTTTTTTTTTAGGGGGGGTGGGGGTGGGGGTGTATGTTTAAAAAAAGAGCTGAACTCCTTAGAAAACCTGGCTCCAGAGAGATAACTAGGGTTATGAAGCAAAAGGCAGGTAAATGATTTGCGAGATGTGATGAAGGTGAGGAAAAGCACCAAGGAGACACAGGACTATGAACAGTATTTTCAAAAAATTTCTAAAAAAGCATTTCTAAAAGCAGCCTGTGGCTTCGGGATGGCCAGCTTAGCAAACCTTACCAAGAGTTGGTGCGAGAAGGCGAGAACAGCCTCTGGGAGCCCCTCTCAGCCCTCCTACGCCGGACTGCAAATGTGATGGGACACAGAGCCTCAGGGCCCACGGCAAAATCCTGACCCATGCGTGACAGAAAGTCCTTTTAAAAATGGGATGGAAGTGCTAAAGTGATTGCATTAAAACTTGGTTTTCCAAAGGGATTAGGCAGCCAAAGATTCATACAAGCAGCTATCTACCAGTATTTTCAAGGCCCTTGCGATTTCTGGTCAGTAAAGGGTATGTTTAACATTTTTATCCTCATGTTTTCTTTTTTGTCTCTTATCTACCGCAATGCAATGAGTCTCGCTTTTCCCAGGTCAGTTGAGGATGTAATTTGGTGTGCTGGAGTGCTCCGCTGCCCGTCCAGCCCTTGGCAGCTGCCCTCCTGCAAGAGGCACAGAGCCTGTGTCTCTGCTTTTATGCAACACAGGGAGGAGGTTCTCAGCCCTGCAGCCCTCTCTGAGAAGCTCTTTCGGTCTCAAACAAGCTAATTTTAGACAACAATGAGATCCGTAAGGAACAGAAGATCTTCTTCTGTGTAGATCACAAACTTGTTTACAAAGTAAATAGAGAAAGGTCTGTAATTTGGGTGATCTAATTAATTATACAGTTGCAGCCACGAGATGAAAGGTAAATGAGCTCACGAGGAGCTCAACCTCCAGCTGTGAGCTGCAGAGAAGTAGGTGATGGCCAAATCCCCTTTCAGCTGCCATTGTACGGTCAGTAACCTGAAATGAGACCTGCAAAGAGAAGTCACTAGGATTTTAATCACCCCCCACTGTAGTGTGAGTGCTATACTTGTAGCAGGAGTGCCTCAGGTGAGCCTATTCCTACTCCCACTGAAACATTCCCAGCCATTTCAGCAACAGACGATCAGCCCATGTCCTGCCTTAAATCTCCGCTCCCTTGTCTCCACTCTCTTTGCCTAGACTTTCCCTTGCAGTTTTGGGCAGGAGATGTTTATTTTGGTTCGGTGCGTGTTTTTGCTGTGGACAGGAAAAGAACATCTTCTGCAACAGAGAGGAATTTGCCTTTCAGCAGCAATGACTATAACAAAGTGCATCTTACCCAGCCTTTGGTAAAAGGAGAGTGCACAGGAAATTACCGTGCAGATTGCATATGGATGCAGTTTCGGGATGGCATTTTTAAGCACAGAAATGAATGCTACTTCAAGCTGAGAAATATGCCAGAATCAACAAAGAAAACCCTCTTAAAACATCACTCGACTATCCTATTCTATGACATGCTGTCACTTTATAAACACTTTTAAAAAATACAGTTTTAAAAGTTTAGTTTTGGAAGAACCTAAAAAGTGCATAATTAGGGCAAGCCAGCAGTCCGTCGAGACTGTATCCTGTCTCCAGTGGTGGGGGTAGGACCCACTGGCATTACTGATCTCAGCCAATGCCAACTATGCACAAAAAGAAAAAATGAAAAAAAAATAATAATCAGAAGTCCTTTACACTTCCCTGCATGTTATTCTACAGCTCCAGTTGGACTTGTTTCCCAGAGCCTTAGCAAGGAATAACAGATGAACTTGGCCAAGCCCAGAAATGTCACCCACTTCCAATTCAGCCACTCTCCACAGCCGAATCTTTCATTTGTAAACTGAATTTACAGTTTACAAATTAGAATTTAATTTTTAATTATGTTGCATGTTATTTAAACTTCAAGACTCCAGACACAGATGAACTAGAAAAAGATGCGAAGTATCAAAGCTAAGGTGCCTTAAATCCTCTCTTCAGATCCTCATTCGGAAGGGAATTGCCTTAGTTTGTTCAGATGCGTGATGTGCACATGTTTTAATGTGTACAAAATTCAATCCTTGAAACCCTAATCAAGAGAAACCGCACTTTTAGGTTTGCCTGGGAAAAGAGCCATGAAGGCTCTCTGTGTGGAAGGTCAGAGAACATCACCCTTTCCTTCCACCACCACTAACAAGTCTGACATGCTGGATTAATCTCTAGACAATTGGGTGGGGGGAAGCAGGGAGAAGACAGAGGATAGGCAAAATTAAAGATGATTAAATCGAGATCGAGGATATGTATAACCAGGCAAATTGGGACGCATGGACCGTGCCAAGACAGCAACTGACTGTAAAGGAGCAGGGAAACAGGCAGGTTTGGGATGGGTTTGAGGTAGCAGTGGGTTCCTACCATGACACAAAAACCCGAGCAGAATATATAAAGTAGAGAAAACAAGCACCGCCATCAACGTGCAAAGGAAGAAACATGCTGTGTCTGCCCTGCATGTAGCCGGCAGCGAGAACAGTCACAGCCTCTTGTCCAGCAATAGTTTTCAGTTTTTGGGAAAAAGGTTAGGGTACACATACCCCTTAAAATCATTAAGGAAAATCAGGAAGGATGGACCTCAGTGTTTCTGGCAGAGTACAAATGATTTCCCTCTGCTCTGAAGAGGTTACAGCCTAAACAGAAATGACAGACAAGATGAAAAAAACATTTACAGGGGGAATGGGGTAGAGGGATTAAGTGATTTGCCAAAAGTTGCAGAAGCAGCCTGTGGCAAGTAGTCTGTTTTACAGTAAGTCACAGGGTTTTGACCCTGTGTAGCTGAGAGCATTTGAAAACATCCAGCATCAACTTACGAGCTGAATCCTCATTGCTCTGTGACCAAATACAACATGCTTTCAGTAACTTGAGACAAGCCTGGTCTACAGTGTATGTCGTCTTATTTTAAATACATCAGCAATCACGGGTAATGGGTGAGATTTACCTATGGGAAGTCCAGCAAAGACCTTGACTATGAAAACTTCCATTACTCCTGGAAACTTCATCAGGCGCAGGATTTCTCTGATGCTAAACACGCTGCCGGACTGTGATGTGCCTACAGAAGATGACATATTGATGAATACTCTATTTATACAGGTTAGAGGCAGGAAGCAAGAGACTCTGAGACCACCTGCTCAGGTTCACTACCATCTTTCTGAAAAGGTGAGTCTCTGCAGCACCAGCTTTCTGCTGATTGCAGGAGGTCAGCATGCAGAGAAGCCCTCTGAGACAGTGGAACAGCCTCCCATTCTGGGCCCAACTGACCTCCAGCAAGGGGTCCACGTTCACCTTTTCTGAGCTATGTAGCAAGCACTGGGCTGGAAACCTGCAATTTTGCATGGCAGAGCGGTCTCTAGGTAGGGAATAACATTCTTCCACAAGCACAGCTTAGGCATTAAAGCGTCAGCCTGTCAAGGTTGGCACCTTTTTTCCCTTGAATACAACCCCAAGTCCTTTAGCAGAGTCCTTCAAGCATGCCAATGCCCCGTCCCTATTCATGTGTTGTTTATCAGAAACACTAAATACTTACTGTTCTCTGTCACATGATGGTCTGACTTTGGTTTAACCTGCACAGGAATCCAAACCATTGCTATCACGACGTTTATGAGATTTCCCACCAGCCCGACATATGTAGGAAAAAAAATGCTGCAAAGAGAAAAAATACTGGGAAGTGGATAGATAGCATAACCAAGACATTTATATCTCTGTCCTGCAATGGCTTGGGCACCTGGATGAGGAGCAATCCCCTTGAAGTTGTGGTACCTAAAGCTATAAAAGAGCTCACATCCTTTCCCAGGGGCTTTGAACATGACCATGGTTTGAAACTTCACCAAAAGATGACTACTTGCATCAAGATATTTTACCATTTGTATTAATAATAGGGTATAATATAATATTTTTAAACCTGTAAGTGTCAGGGGAAAAGAGCCCCTCTTGGTTTAATGAAGCTTAGAAATCTTCCCACAGAAAGTATCGCATCTGATTGTTAGGGTCCATCTAATCCCCAATTTCATTCATCTAAATATCATTTCACTCTGAAATTCCTTGATGAAATCAAATGAAGTTAAGGAAAGTGAAGAAAGTACTCAAGATGATTAAGGAAGGTAGAACACAGCCCAGCCTACAACCAGAATTGAAACCACCGGAGATACAATGCCACTTGAAAAGGAGCCGCTGAAAATAACAAGCATGATTTACAAAACCTTCTGAGGAGGTGAGTAAACACCACTTTGACTGATGCACTTTTCTCCCAAAGTAGCCAAAAGCAAATTAACACCCCTTCAACACCCCTCATCAGAGCCCCAAACATTGGATCTTTAACAGAAGTGAGGCCACATCTTTAGATGTAGACACAGTGAACAGCAATTATTAACAGCAGTTGTACAACGATAAAAAGGAACAATTACAATTTATCTAAAAAATTCAAACATAAATCATGTAAAAGTCAATAGAGCCAATAATAGGTCCTCAATTATCACTGTCCTCTTGAAAGAGAAGATTAGGAAATGACTCCTCCTAGTCTTTAAGGGAGTGTGGGAAGATTTCAGACTCTGGAGGGCTATAACTCTGCAAAACACAGGTGGAGCAAAGTCCAGGGCTGGAAGACTGAAACTCCGGAGAGCTGAGCCAAAAACAAAGGGAGAAGCATGTTTTGGTTCTAACAGTGAGAGCAATTATACACTAAACCAACTCATTAAAAGTCTCCCCCATCAAGGGAACCCTATTGAAGGGTTTCACAAAACATGTGCTCAAAATGTACAGTGAGAAACAAGTTTGGTGTGAGAATGCCCAAAGAAACACCAAAGGCTCGTGTCATGGAGGACATAAGACTAAGTGACCACCATGGTGTCTTGGGACATTGAAATTTAAGCACCTTGGACTTCAGCAAAGTAATGCCTGGATTTCACCAGAGAAGGCTTTGGAGCCATGTGGGTCTGTGCAGATTCAGAGGCGAGGCTGACATCCCTGCATCCCCAGCAACCTGTCTTGCAAAAACAGGATGCAAAAACGAGCTGCGAGCTGCTAACCAAAGCTCCCTCTGAGCCTGATGATAAAGGGCTACTTATTCCCTGCCTTTTTACTGCTGCTTTCCTCGACAGACTGTCATGGATGACAGAATCATCCATGGCTTTTCATGGAATAACCAGCAGCACTAATTGTAAAAGCCTCAAGTTTCCTCTGTGTGAGACAAAGGTGCGGTATGAATAATTTCTGGATTATTAAAGTCCCAAAGCAAGCCAGTCAAGGATTGAGAGGCAAACAACCAAGAAAAGCATCAAAGAGCAAATACAAAAATATATACACACACACACACACACGCATTCCTGCTAATAACAACAGCAAAATTCCCAGCTGAATATTTTAATTCTCATTAATTATTATTAATAACAACAAAGTCAGATAATATCTTCCTGCAAATGGACTTAGTGCAGTAATTTAGACCTGCTGCCTTCCATCTGCCAAGCTGTTCCACTAATTACCCCGGACCACAAAATTAGTCATTTACTGGATCGTTATTTTTTATTTTTAGTGAAGCAGATCACCACTTTCTGATTTAAAATTATCTGCCAAGCAGTTCCCAAACTACTGAAATCAACTTTGTGGACACACGTTTTTATCCAAGAAATTTGGAATTTCTACTTTGCATTGCTACATAAAGTAAATTTACTAACAAAATAGAAAGGATAAAATAATCAAAAGAAGTAGCTGCATCTGTCTGGTTTCTGTAACTGAAGCTTTCATTCTGATATGAAAAAAACATATCACAAAAAATTTCATTGGACAGAAAAACCTCCTTTCCAGTCCTATTTTTTCCTGAGGCTTTCCAGAATCTCATATGCCAATGTAAATATGTTTTAGTCTTTGGATCCAAGAAGAATTACAGCAAGCAATGAAGGAAGGATCCCCCTATAAAACTAATGAGCAAACGGTGCCTTATTTCACTGCAAGCATAAGACTGATAATTCATTTGCTGTGAAAGGGAGGAGAATCTTGATATTTTACATATTTGAGAAAATCGGGTCTTGCCGTAATGTATTCATGGCTTTTTGTACGGCTGGACTCTGAAGTCAGAGAAATCCAGTGAAATATGGAGCTCAAAATCATGTTTCCCAGACAAACTTGAAGTGTTCAAAATCATCTGAAAATCCCTTTTCTTAACCACAGCTTTATGTAAGTCTTTTCCCACATATTGTTATCATGCCTTGATGGAAAGGTGATGAAGATACACCCTTGGGTTAGCTGCTCCGCTATCTCGTCTTTTGGCAGGGACAAACTCTGGAACTGGAGATAACGCATCTGGGTCCAGGAAACCACCTCTTGCATTTGTTTGTTTGCCCGTTTAAGAAAGATGAAGTAAAACCAGGGGTCATAAAATGCCACATCGACACAGCAGGTCATTAATTTTTTTCTGATGTACCCTCATTTCTTTTTTTCTGATGTTTCCATTACAACCCACGTTGGCGCACAACAACACCTCCTGTGCCACCCCTCTGGTAGGACATCAGTGGGATGCGTCCTCCCACTCCTACAGTGAAAGGCAACTCTTTTACACAGCAGCAGCGCAGGGCGGCTTTCCTGACACGTCATCACCTCTGAGCCCGCCGTGAGGATTGCTTTGGGGCTTGGGTAGGTGAGGGACTGCACACATTGTCTTTTCCTGTTATACGAAGACACACAAATATTTACACTGTCATGTTAAGGGACATGAGCCTTAAAACCAGTGCGCGTGTGCTGAATCATTATTTCTGGCAGGCGTGAAGATAAACACTAGTGAGTTGAGCTGACAGCATTCTCGCAACGATGCTGACAGGAGACTGGAGGCCAACGCATTTGCTGGGGAAACTGGTGGAAGTTACAACGGTGCTGCTGGATCCACAGCTGGAGCTTCTCTGTATCACCACCAGCAGGGAAAACCACCCACACCCTGGGATGCTGCTGGGAGGGGAGCTGCAGCCCTGTGGAGGTGGGTGGGAAGGAGGTTTGGAAGGTGGTTTGGAGGAGTCCAGCAGGGAGCAGGAGAGCAGGGGAGGGTTTGCACTCCACAACAGCACCGAGGAACGGTGCTTTGGCAAGGGGTACGGTGATGCTATTGCCACCAGCAGAGATAGCAGCCAGAGGTTTAGGATTGGTAATCCCTCTGCTGTGCTTGCCAGACCCTTTCCTACACACTAAGCGAGTGAAGGACCTGGGACTAAGCAGTTGCTCTTGTTTCTTACTGGTCTGGTGAGGAAAAAGCAGTACAAACCAGAATAGCTAAGCTCAAGGTGAGACACCCCAACCCCTCAGCGGAGCTGAAGGCTGGGGGTAGGAATGATTATTGGGTTGGCAGCTCCTGCTGTGCGAGACTTGGCTCAAAGTCTTCTTTATTTTTAAGATTAAAGCATGAAATCTCATCTCTGCTGAAATCAGTGGGAGTCCTGCATTCAGTTTTGCCTGTTCGGCTTATCAGGAAGAAGTTTCACCAGGAAGGGACACGGTGGCACTATTAAGACAAATGAGGCACATTAAGCAGGTTGCTCCCGTGGGACCTTTTCCCTTCCTCTTCCCTTTCCTGCCCTCCCTCTCGTCCCTCCTGGCTGTTCGCAAACCAGCCGCGTGGAGCCAGAACGAGCCCTGCCAAAACCAGCAGCAGATTTCCTGAGCGGGGCGGAAGAACAAAGGACGCGGGCAGGACTAATACAATTAAATTAAAGGGAGCAAAAGGGCGCAGCAGCTTCAGCAGCTGAGATCACTGTGCGGCCTCTTCCAGCTTCTCACTGATTAGTAAGAGGTTAAGAGCCTTTACCGTCCTGGGCTTTATGGTCAAAACAACTTGGGGAACTTTACCTGTGTACTTCAACTCGTTCCTTATAATTCCTTTGCTTCTCTTGTATCTGGAAAGAGAGTTCCTTGCTGACTTTTGCCTGCAGCCTTCCTTGCTCTCCTGTGGGCTTTTCCACTAGTGAAGCTCCTCTCAGTTTGTCGGCAAAGACCACAGCTGCCTGTTCTTCTTCCCATGTTTTCAGCCTTGCCATGCAAGGGAGGAACAAAATGCATCACCCTGTCCTGCACAGGACTGATGTGCCCCAAGGTCCTGCTGCCAGGAGAGTGTAGAGCAATTGGCTGCAGGGAGCAAACAGCCGAACTTGGAGGAGGACTAGTTTTTGCCAGTTTTTGCCAACAGGAGCAGCCACGGCTTGCCCCGACTTAAAGCTTTTAGAGAAATAAGAAGAAAACATGAGCAGAGGGACCTGGAGGCCAGGAGCCCACAACATCAGCCAAACGCCGCTTAATGATGTAATGAAAGCCTCTCCTTTTAATTTTCCTGAGGCCATTAGGCAAGCGTGGTGGATGCATTAAAAACGTCCATTAAAAGAGTTTTCAAGGGTTTCCAAAAACCAGGCTGGCTGGTCCCGGGCGCACTTGCCACGGGCCTGATGGCACGGCCAGGTACAAGGCTCACTTGGCCCTGGATAAGTGACAAGTGGCCGACAGCCCATTGTCTGCCCATAGGACTGCCCATCTGGAAACTCCATCCTTGATGCTGGTGGGAAAGCAGAACTGATGATGAAACCGTTAAGAGTAATGTCATGGTAAACAGATTAAACCCAAAGAAAATAATAGCGTTCAAAGCCAGCCGGAGGAAGCTTACATTTCTTCCCGTTTAATGCTTAACCAGCCTCTGTATTTCCTTGCAGGTAACTGTAAATCCCAATGTGCACCATGCTTCCCTGGTGAGGTGAAGCCAGGACGTGCTTGATGTCACTTCGCAACCTGCTCCCATCAGGGTCAGTTAGCATAAGGCAAATAGGTGCTATCAGGGTTCAGTTTCTGAATCAAGACATGATGCAGTAACACAGGTGACAGCAAGGGCTCCCCGAGGCTCCCCAAACCCTGGAAGTGATTTTTCGCGGCACTGCCCTAAGTGTTGCAGGCCCCTGAAGCCAGAGGTGGCACACGTGAAGCATCAGAAAAATCTGGTGAAGTTTACAGCAAACGCAGCTCTTGGAGAGCGGGGCCTGGCCAAACAAGTATGTGTGGGTGTATATACATACATATATATGTACAAACACATGTGCAGAGCATTTCCCAGTAGCTTTGAAACAATGCTTTCAGCAAAACTTCCATGAAAAATTTAATCCCATGCGCCATGAGGAGGTCAGGCAGTGGCACAGGAGGAGGAGAGAGGCCACTTCCCAGGCATTTGCAGGCAGGTAATATTTTCATTTCAAGCTCGCAGACAAGGGTGTTTGAACAGTCCCTGCTGGTACCTGCCAACCACAGCCCCCGGGGCAGTGCTGAGGAGGGATGGGCGCCAGAGACTCCTGCTGCCACCAAGGAAGGCTACAGCAAACCAATACAGGATACAGTTTTGGGCTCCAGCCCAAATTCCAGCCCTTGCTCTGACCTTTCTGGACTGCAACTCCCATCTTTGCTTTCCTGCCTGAAAAGGCCGGGAGAGACCCATGAAGGTACCTAGGGACTGGTGCCAGCTGGGAGGCTGCATTCAGGCTGCGCGTGCCCCGAGATGGTATCAATCACTTTCTGATTAGCATTCCAGCCGCAGAGCCCCGCTCTGCAAAGCCCAGGAGAAAAATGCGCGTGTGTAATTGCACAATTAAATGTTGCGTCAATACAGCGATTCTTTCAAGGAGGAAGCCGTTCCCAACGATTCCCTGAGGATTAAAGGATCAATGTGTATTTCGGCAGTGAATGGGATTGAATTTGTTTTCTTTCTCTTTTTCTTAATAAAGTCAAAGTTGAACATGGAGAGAGCGCAAATTGTTTTTTAGTGACTCACTCCCACTTCAAAACAGTGCTGCATAAAGCCGGCATTCATAGCTGGCCTAGATTCCTTAAAGAGCTCTGAAAGGACTCTCAAAATATTTCCTTGATTGCAGTCCGGCCACACTATCCACTCATCCACTCACACCCTTAGAGGGGCAGCTATGGGTGGAAAACAGCTGGTGAGTTAAAAAGAAAAGAAAAGCAAAAAATCAGGTTAAAAAAAAAAGTTCAGGTGAAACCATAACACCAAACCATGCTCTCCAGCAAACAGCTTTGGGTCCATAGGAAAGTGAGCAGCGGCCACTGTGTTTGTGATAACTTAGTGATACATAAACTTAGTACATAGCTTATTATAAATTAGTGATGGTTTCATTCAAGGAACTTTGTTTTACTGTTTGGTGGATGTATTTCATCTTTGACCCATTGTGGTCTGACCTATGTTGTTGAGATTCCTCCTAAAGACAAAAAAAGCAAGCACAGAATTTTACCAAAGCTTCTTAAAGGAACAAACCCACAGAAGTTTCAAGCAAAAATAGATTCACTGAGCATCAAAATATTTCACACATTTCCTAGGATGCTCATGCAAATATACAGAGATAGTCTGGCTTCCACAGCTGAGGGCAAGAAACGGCACAATAACATAAATAAACCCAAACAGCCCAGTGCTCAGCAGGCTTCACGACAGACCTACCGATGAAGGATAGCCAGTACCACCCATCACATCATCCGTTCCTTTGAGAGGAAAACAAGAAACACCCCAAGCCTTCCTTTCTCCAGTTCCTACTCCCTGTCCTCATGGAAAAAAACATCACAAAAAAGCTTGAATAAGCGTGCCACAAGTCTTTTCCCCTGGCTCTCCTGTCCAAGCAAATACCCATGTGAAAACAGTACATGAAGCCAAGAGTGCACGTTAACGCCAGCTGAAGGAGTATTAAATCACAAGCGGAAACAAGCACAACCTCCAAGGGGTGTGTGCCAGAGAAAGGTGTCCTTTTGCTCTTGCTTCCTTGTGGTCGTGTAGAGGGTACTTCACAAGAGGTAGGACAAATCACCTGGGACAAATCACCCGTATTTCACTGCAGCCCCTCAGTAGGACTCCTTCCTTTGCAATTTTTCCATTATTTCACCGGGAGCCTGGGATTTCTCTAGAGACAGAACGTAAAACCTGAGCGGATACCCACCCCCACCCATGCATCAGCAGGGAGTTCCCTGCCCTGATGCAACTGGAAACCATGACCAGGGCGTCCTTTTTGCCACATATATTTTAGATGAGGAGCAGTAGAAGTTGGATATTGCTGCTCCAGGGAGGCCAGGAGGTTCTTTTTCACTCCAGTGAACTTGACATCATTGCAGGCTGTCCAAGGAACTGGTGAGTCTTCGTGTTTGCACCCTCTGCAGAGCCCCTCACAAGGCGAGAATGAGTCACCCACAGACAAGTGCTCATTCAACCGCTCACTTCTAGTGACAGCCACATCTGGAAAACTTGGGTGGTGGGGAAGGAGAAAAGGATGAAGGTGGGGTATGGGCATCCTGCATCACCCATTTCTGTTAGAACTGGGTGAGGGGGAAATGCTGAAGATTGGCACTGGTGCATTAGCAGGGCAAAGGGCCAGAAGTGCAATGCCAGAGCCACTGTGTGCTGGGGACACCAGGCTTGGGACGGGGTCAGGAGTTTACAGCCATCCCCAAAATCATCGGAGTTACCTGTGGCTTAACTTCTCTTCAGGGACATTCGCTTCTGTGTGTGTCACTAGCCCAGCACAAGGAGGGTTGCTGGTGGGACTTGACACTCAACCTTGCGAAAAACTGCTGTGGGTTAGTGCAGGGCATTAAATAAATACACTTGGGCTTCTCCCACAGGGAAAATCCTCCTTTGGCAGAGCTCCCTGTGTAAGCAGTGCTCTGTGTGAATAGATAAGGCTGGCTGTCCATCAGGGGCTCCGCAGCAACGAAACTATCTGTCCCCTGCGAGCGCCTGCTGCTGAGAAAACCCCAGCAATGAAGAGCAGCTCAAACTAACTGGCCCCTGCCCCAGCCCCAGCCCCAGCTCCAGCATGGCAGATCCCGGCGCTGGGGCGTGAAGGGGATAGTTGTGGCAGGACGCTAATCCCCAGGCAGCTGGAGCAGCCTGCCTGCGCCAGCCCGTCCTGCTGCCTCATCCAACGCTCTTCTGAGGAACTTGACTAATTGCCGGAAGAGGCATATCAGTTACGCTTCAATAAGGCGTGGGCGGATTTGCATGCTTTGCCCATAATCCACCACTAATTTTGAGCATCATTTATTCTCGTGTGCTCTTTTCTGGTAAAACGTCCTATTTCAATACGCTGCACTTCTCTAATTCAAAACTTGCACTTGTATGTGTGATTATTGCTTTTCCCTATTACACAATGTAGGCAGTCCCACTGGCATCTCGGTGCACTCAACACCTGCACATTTACATGTATTTATAACAAATGGGGGAATAAGCTGCACTCCCCAAAAGAATTTAGCCAGCTGGCTGGCTAAGGCGTTACTCGCCTCACGCTCTGTACTATCGCCCTGTATGTCTAAAAATGGAGGAGTCCAGGCAAGGACCAGGTATGAGCTGCACTCCTTGAACGGGGGCTTGCAACATCTGGCTTTGATCCCAGCAACGCTAATACTGGATGAGCTGGGGCAGGTGAAGATAGGCATCAGAAAGTAGGTGTAAGCGGTCAGTTCTCACAACAGAGGCATCCCACCAGTGAGGCCAGGACATGTGCTGTTCCATCTATCTGTGAACGATCTGGAGCAGCAGTGAGATAAGAAAGTTTGCTGAGGACACGCAACTAAAAGAGCACTGGGGAAAAGAGCAGTCAGTGGGGAACTGCACATGGCCCTCATGGGGCTGGGGGACTGAGCAATAACATGGCCGCTGAAAATCAGCGTAGATATTTAAAGTGATGCATGCAGGGAAGACAAGTCTTACATTCATATATGAAATGATGATTTTGAACCGCTTATTATTACTCAGGAGTGAGACCTTTGGACTATCATAGACTATTCCACGGAACCATCAGCTCAGTACGCAGCTGGGTAAAACACCAGGGATTACCATGAAAGAAACAGCAAGTGAACAGAGAAGAGAACCCCATTACACCACTGTATAAACTGCTTCACCAGCACTTTGAACAGTGCATGCAAGCCTGTCCCCTCTCCTCAAAAAGGTATTTAAGAAGTGGGACAGGCTCAGAGGATGACAACAAGGACAATTCATGGTGACTGGTTTTATGCCTGAGGAGGCTGACAGCCTTCACTTCAGGAAAGAGATGTCCAAAGGACACTTAATAAAGATCCACAATTTTGTGAGGGACTTGGAGCAGGAGGTTAGGAAGTGACTGATATGGTCATTTCCACCACAGACTGGGTAGCACCAAATGAAGCTGTTGGAGACTGTTCAAAGCAGAAAGAGAAAGAGAAAGGCCTAATTCTTCCCACAACATGTAGAGGGTTGGTGGAGCTCGTTGCTGCTGGTGTTGTGGAAGCAAAAGGCTTAGATGGGTACAAGTAGTGACTGGACAAGCACTTGGAAGAATAATCCATTGAAGGTTACTAAAGAGTCACAAACCATATTCATTCATGTCAGGAAATCCCCTGAGTTGAAACCAGTTGGAAGCTGCAAAAGTAATCAGTGAAGTGTTATGCAAGTTTGTCCCACTCTTTCTCTCTTCTGGGCTTCTTACTATGATTTTTATTGGAGAAAGAATACCAGATCACGTTGAGATGTAAGTGCAATTTCCTCCTCTGCAGCAGGAATCAAAACCATGTCTCCCACCACCATGTCACAAACCAGACAGGCTCATTTTTGTTTATTCCCTGGAAAACGTCGCTTTTCTCCTACAATCCTTAAACATTCCAGAAAATAAACAAGAATAAGCACAACTCCTACTTTGCACTTGGGACACTCAGTTGAGAAAGGGTAATGCTACATTTCAGTCCAAGAAACGTTCATGTATCTTCTCAAGTGACTGTTTAATATAACACAAAGATGCAATCCCCCATCTCTTAAACATGGATTTTTCCCAGTCTTTTTCTTGGATACTCCAACTGTACAAATAATAGCTTTTTGGGGTTTCCCCAACCTTATTCTTCTTCATGGTAGAGGTTTGTTCCATAATGGGTGGCAAAGCCTGTAAGTAATTTTTTTTTTTTCAAATTAAGCAGCAAAAACAGCTCTTCCAAGCTCAGAATGTGGTAAATTATTAAAACGCTCCATTTGGGTGTGTCGCTGGGTAAGGACTCCCACACATAGACTGGTTAGAAGGTGAGCAGTGCTTGCTAGACTACCTGGTGACTCACCACCGAATGCATTGTTAATCATATGTTACGGCATGTCTGACTTCATAGAGTACTGTAGGTGGTGTGAAATAATCTCTGAATGAGTTCAAGCGTTTATGAGGTTACAACGCTTCAGACTCCAAAAGGCTCAGCTGTGCAGGAAACTGTTGAGGATTTGCTATAGTAACCTGGGCTACACTCCCGGCACATCAGGTCTCAGCTCACGGCAGTGGCTTTGGAAGATCCACAAGTTTGGCATCAGCTGGAGTCATTACGTCTCACCAATCGTGAACACACTCGCTTACTCAAAGCAACACGTGGGTAGAGCTGAATTTTGCTGCCCAAGGATGAGGGGTGGGGTCTGCATAGTTCCTGCAAGGGGAAGGGGTAGGATTTGGCTGGGAAAGAAAGCACAAAGAGAGCTCTGGCAAGCCAGGACCACTGCCTTAGCAGGCACTAAGGAGACAGGTGATGACTGCTACTTCCAAGAGGACCTCTCCTAACTTCCAAAAAAAGACACAGGCGCCAGATGCTCTGGCTTTCCTCAATGAGCATGCCTTCTCACCATGCTGGCACAGGCAAGTAGACAACAGGACCATGGGCCGACAGTCCAATGCCATAGGCAACCACCTCTTTTGCCAATGCTTGGAGGTGTCCCAGCATCAGCTTGCCAAAGGACTCAAGCTTCTTCCTCTGCCAGTCCGTTTTCCAAGCAGAGCACTGGTGAGGCTACCGCAATGATCCAAGAGAGCAATCCTGGTGTCAGGCAAAAGGAAAGGCTCCCTCCACACCCCACGGCTAATGAGTTGACTAGCCAAGTCTGACACCTAAATTTCATCCCTTACCAGGACCGCATTCACGTGAATGACATTTTTAAGCTACGTAATCCCTGGCAAAACAAGTTACCTCTTTACCTTGAGGTAAGTAACTGTAAATGCAGAATCCTACCAGAGGTTCAGCACAGACTGATCTTGCCTTGGAACAAGTAGGGGCAGCCAACACCTCCTACCTTCAGGTGTGGAAAATCTTGTCGTGCTGCATCAAGGGCTACAGTGCCTTTAGTCTAGTAAGACCTTTTAATGACATAGGACATGTTAAAGCTAATTTTGTACGGGAAGCAATGTCAGAACGCTAGTAAAAAAGTCACAAAACATTTCACACATCAGGTGGAAGACTTTCCAGCATCCTGCTCCAACCTCTTCGGTTGCACAACAGACCCCTTGAAAACAATCCTTTCTCCAGCAAAGACAGAGCCGCAGGGCTGTGGTGCAGCTGATTTGATTTCATCAGGAGTTTGACCCCAGAAGGAGGCATCTGCATCAGAAGAGTGAGTCATGCCATTTCAATAATGGGCAAAACCATTAAAGGTACAGAGTTTGCTTGCTGGGGCAGGCTTTTTACTATCAAACCAGGAGTGGTCTCACTGTTACTATATTTACTGAACTCCCCCAATTAAGCATTTTGTTTCCCTCACCCCATAATGACAATGGTTTCTGCACATTAAATATATTCAGAAAGGAGGATGTTCTGTGTTTCATATTTGCAAATTGTAGTATTCTCCCCTATGCAAGTTGTAGGACAGACACTAGCCAAAGAACAGCTAAGAAACTTTGCACTGAACGATGTATTTTCAACTACTTTGTTTAGCACAGCAGAAAATAACTTATTTGGGTTAAAAAGCACGTTCAATATTAACTGAAGTTGCTTGTAGTTTTTGGAGCAACGAGCTGAAAACAGATTTAATGTACTTCACACCAGCCAAATGTAATGTCTTCTATGCATCCTGCATATTTCAGTGGATTCCAGCACCGCCAAAGCCCTGAACGAGAGTATCTTTTACCTACAGACCCGGTGCAGCAGTTGCATTTCGAGCTCTAGCTAACACACCTTTGCTCTCAGTTGGAGGCGCTCCCCTTGGGGAGAATAAGTACTTTGTTCACCCTCCGCACCACGTTTCATCTTGGCCCCACTTCTGAGACCACCTACAGGGATGCCAGTTAGTATCAGCTGCATTATGCTGAACTGGTATTTACAGCAGCGTTCGGTGGGAACCACATCTTAGGCAGCCTCAATGGGCAGCCTCTCCACCCAGCCGCACGCTGACGGCAGGAGCCTGCTCCATTCACCACCAAACGACGGCAACTGCGAGCTACCCAACGGACTCGTGCGGAAAATTGCGAGCAGAGTGTTTACTGTATTTTTAGTTGTGTTTAATTGCAAATTAGCAGCTGGAAACAAGCTCACATCAGTGTGCGAGCGGCCAGCTGCCTGCAGAGGAGTTTGGAAACCTCTGATTATACATTTCTGTAGCTGCAATGCCAGAAGCGCTGGCCCGCTGCGCACTTGGGGTTTGCTGTACCTAGAAGATTTACATTTCAAGCCATCTGGTGTTGCAAGAGCCAAAGGCCACACTTCTTTGGCAGGACATCTTAAGGCACACCTGTATTGTACCAAGGGTAGATGCTACAACCCAGTAACTCAAAGCAGCAATAGGCCATGTTCTTCAGTGGCCCGCCGTGACAACAATTTTAGACTGACACTTGTGACATCCTGAAGCCTTGCAGAAGCTGGCTGCTTTCAGTACATCAAATGCGCCTGTATAATCAGGCAAACTGGTTGATGAGGAAATGAATTGCCTTTTGAGACGACTAGTGGGTTGTGGGTTTTTTGTTTTGTTTTCTGTTCTTTTCTTTTTCTTTTCAGGGCACAGTGAAAAAGAACTGTGTGTTTTCACTTCAATTTTGTTTTCAACAGGGAAAAAAACATGAAAACATGGACTTCAAAGTGCTGCCAAGCCTGTTGGTTGTACAGCACCAGGGAAATACTGGGGTATCCAGAGCACAAGGATCTCCAGATATGGATTTGCATCAGTCATCTTAATAGTCCTTATATAAAGTTTTCTTTTTTTACATACAAAGACAGACCTGACAGCCATAGCAGCTAAAACACTCACACTTCAAATCTCACAAGTTATCCTCATAACATCCCCACACGGCTGATTGTGGTGCAAACACCCCGTATGTACTCACACGGAAATGAAGCACAGAAACTTAAGTGCCCCAGTAAGGTCCCATAAAGACGATGGTGGGAAAAGCGCCTTAAAAATCAGGTCTCTCACAAGCAAGTTTAGTGTTCAGACCAGTAGACCACACTCTTCCTCTCCTCTTTCTTTTCCCTGGACCCCTCAAAAGCCTTTTCTGCTGCCCCAGTCACAACACCGATACAACAGGAACACACAGCTTGCTGTGCCTTGCAGCACCCTGACAACACAACACCGTGTATTACAGCACTATCGATGGGAGAAGCACGCATATGTAGATTTTGGAAGTGTGTGACATCCTTATTACTGTTTCAAGAATTCTCCCCGGAGGAGCCTTGCCATCGCGTGCCAGTGTCGGTGGGCCCAGCTCCAGGGAAACCAGCTGCCCCAGCAACAGGCTTCGCCCTGGGGATGCATTCTGGAGGTCTGACTCAATTAAAAGACAAATTTGAGTCAGTGGAAACTTGTCTGAGGAAGGACTGAGTAAAAACCACAGGGCTGAAGTAAAATAAGCCATGTGGATCCTGAGGAACTGGTGAGAAACGCTGCAATCCCAGCTGCACTGGGGGCATCACGGAAAAGAGGTTGGAAAAGATGAACCAGGAGCATCATGGAAACGATGCAAAGTCAGTAAGAGCTGAAAATAGTTTACGGGATCGGGCCTAACATCAGCAGTGTAGATATGATGGGTGCCAACACCAAAATGGTGGAATCTAGCACAAAGAGCCCAGGCATAGAACAGAGGTATGGTTTAGCAGCAGGAAAGGGCTTGAGATTAATTTCTCTTTAGTAAGCCTTTGGGTAGCAGCAGCTGAGGAAAAAAGATGGTATGGATTCAGTAGCAACACCTTTATCTTTAATCCCTGCATCAGACTAAGGCTAGTAGGTTAAACTGGCCTCAGACGAAGACAGTTTATTACTAGATGGCACAAAGTAAGCACAACTTACTGTATTTACACATATAGCCAACAAACCCTGTATTTCAGCTACGCCAATAAAGAGATTTCCTAAAAGCAAAACACCACAGCATTTAAAGGCTTTAGGGGCGTTCTTTTTGGGTTGCTTTAAGTCTGGTTAATATTTGCCTTTAATTTCTTCCACAGACGTATTTCTCGTAAAATCCAAACACGACCAAAAGAGAAAAGACAGTACTGAAAGATTACTAAACATGTGGAAAAAATTATCCCAGAGGGAATATGAAAGCCATCTGCCTGAGACTCCCTCTGCACTTATCCCACGGACATGAACAGCGAGAGATTGATGCTCCGGTGGCAAACACAAATAAAGTGGTGTACCCTGGTCTTGGCTGGCATCAAAAGAAACCGCACATCCAGCCGTCCAGAGCTCGTTTAGCTAAGAGCATATTAACCTCTAGGCTAGCCAAGACTTTATCAGTTGGAAAATCCCAATCATGAGTGCTAGCAGCAAGGAGGTTAAAAAAAAAAAGAAGAAAAGAAACACGAAGTGGAAAGATCAGGCAGGACAAGCCTGAACATGTTCAGTTTGTCCTTCCTATGTTACAATTATATCCTCATTCCTCACAGCAAAAGGCAGTTCAAAGAGACAATAAACCCTTTTTTAGTCTTACGCTTTGCAGGAACGTCACTGAAACGGAACTGAAGTGGTTCCCAGCGATAAGGTGACAAAAGAAATTAAACCCTTCCCTACAGCTACCCTTCGGTAAAATACCAGTAAATAAAGGCACCGCTTCAGATGGAACTACGACATTCATCTGAGGAAACAGGACTTACCTTAGTGGTTTCAAACCGAGATTAATTTAGTATACTGCCCCTCAAAGTCTGCAGCTGCTTCCTTCCTTTGCATTGCAGAAATATGAGCCTGTATGGCTTGTACTAACTTCATGTTATGGGATAGATAATATTTTATTGTCGGGAAATGCGACTCTCTTTTAGAGTACAAGTTAATAAATGCTTCGGTGTAGATACCAAGAAGTTTGGGCTGAAGCACTGTAGACCGCAGGATGGGTTTGGAGGGGGCAGAGCATGAGGGACCAGTTAGATCAGCCACCGAACAGGGGGGTTCGAGCACTTTTCTTTAACCCCCTCATTTGGGCACAAAAGACATAGGCCAATGGATGGTCAGCTTAGTGTGACAAAGAAGAGAAATAGAGACGAAAGGCAGGGCCGGGAGCACACTCGGGATGGACCTTGGAGGTCTCCAAGGGCACACCCACCCTATCCTGTCTCCCTCCAAACCAAATCAAGCAAAACTGAAGGCGCAGGGAGTTGCCACAGGGAACAATTAAGTGGCAAGGGGAAAATAATTGGATTTGCAACTAAAAACACAAGGCACTACACAGCTCTAGACCATGAAATATGTGACAACTGCAGTCCTAGACATTGATGGGACATGCAGAAATATGCAGGCCCATCACCTATTACCCAACCGCCCAGAAATTATCAACCTCTTCCATGAAAGGTTACTATAGAGTGAAACAACAGCTTTTTTTAAAAAAATTATTTTTTAATGTCTTCACCAAGACTTTTATGGACTACAGAAACAGTCCTGCTCATCACTCCAGCTCTGAGGTTTCATTGCCAACATACATTTGTGTAACGGTAACAAACTTCATCATGGCACAGGACAGACAACTTTTCTAACCGTAACTGGGCTGCAGGAGAACTTAATTACCCAATTGGAAAGCCACAAATACTTCAGACTGACTCAGTTTGGGTGCGCTGGATTTTTTTCCTGCCTTTCACTGTGTCAGGGAATTTCTTTCCACCCTACAGCCCTTTGGAAAGAGACACATGGATGAAGGAGTCAGTGGTCATGAATAATCAGGGAGGGACTTTTCCAGAACAAGGCAGTAATGTGAAAAAGTCTTTCTTCTGGGGCAACATTTGCATGACCAAGGGATGACATAATAAGTCTGCAAACAAAAAAGGCTTTATGCCCTCATGGCAGCTTTCGAAACCTCTCCATGCTGGCTTGATCCTTCCCTTTTGTGCAGAAACATTGCATTTTGGGGGCAGGAATTTAAGCCCCATGTGCACCAGGCCAATTGCCGTCTTTGCAGCCGTGGCTTTATCCCATTCTTTCTGGCTCACGCAATCCTATGCCCCGTGTTAATGATGCTATTTTACGGGGCATGAGATTTTGCTGTAGTACTGGAGGGATTTATTTCTGCTCTGGGAGGAGGGGCTAAGAACTGAGCAGAGCCCAGGGAGACAAACCTGTTTGCATAGGAGCTCCATCAGCACATGGCTGGAGGCACCAGCATACAGCGAGAGAGCAGAAAGAAAAGTTTCAAATGGCATTGCCAGAGAGTGAAAAAGCAGCAGCATGCCAAGACATCCCCTTAAAAAAAAAAAAAAAAAAAAATCAAGTCCCTGTTAGACCCTTGGGAGCTGCTGAAGCGCAGCCAGAGGAGCTGCGTGCCAGGGTGCATCCTTGCAAAGGCAGCCCAAGCACTACGGGTACCACTGGGGCAACGAACCGGGGCTGGAAACCCAGCCAGGGTCTGAAAACACAGTGTAGATGCTCAGATTGGGGCAGAACTAATGTTTCACTTCCAGCACAGGTAATTTGCCAGATGCGGACCTCTGCTGAGGGTTAACTGAAATACATTTAAAACTCTGGACAAAACCCTTTATTTTGCAGGTAATTTGTTTTTAAGTAGAGGGCTGAGCTGTAAGTCAGAATCAGGTAGTCCAGAACCCCACACAAAAGTGTCCAGGGACTTCCAGAGCTGTGAGGTAGGTGCTACAGGAATGATGGATGCTGGACCAAGCCCAGCCTCCCAAGCCTAAGGGGATTTGCTCAAGTCACCGGGAGCAGGGAAACGGTTTCTCACCAGCATAGGAAGTTAAGCACTTGGCAACAAGGGAGGCAGCTCTCCCACAACTCCGGTTACGCAAACAGCTGCCTTCTGCTGGGTTTCAACATGCTCCACTGCTCCAAAAATAATTTCCTGCTTGATTTGATACCATTAGCAGGAGCAGAGTGCAGCACAAACAGTCATGCTGCTTTATGCTGGATCCAGCTAGCCACTGATTTCTAGTAAAAGCCCTGATTTTTTTTTTTTTTTTTTTTTTTTTTGGCAGAGGGGCACAATTATGCAGGAGGAAAAGGTCAGTGGGCTGATGGCATAAGCCCTCTCCTCTTCCTCTGCATAAGGGTTTTGACGCAAGCCTGGACAAAAGCACCTGCCACCACCATCCTTCCAGGCCTCTTTCCAGAGCTGAGATTTCCCAGCCCATACAGCTCGTAACACTTATGGCATATAACCAACGCTCAGCAGCCAAGCAGGAATCAATGCCAACACAAAGTTCAACGACGAAGTCACTGCTTGCTAGGTGATCAGGTCCTGGACAGAATTGCTGGAGTTCCCCCACGGAACAAGCACCCGAAAGCTAATATCATGCCTTCTTTCATTCCCCCCCGGATGTCTTTATGTCCCGTTTGGGGGCTTGTTGGAGTAATCCCAGTGCAGCCCAGTGCTTTGGGAACAGCAGCACTTTCCATTCCTAGCTGGACTGGAATTTGGATAGCAAATTTTGCCCTAAGGTGCATCTGATTTCCTGTTCCCTATTCCCAGCCCAGGCATCTGCATGCTCCTTCCCAACAGCCTGCCTTGCAGGGAGTCCTCCAGGGGCCCTCACCAACAGTGCTTCGGAAACACCAAGAAGTACAGAAAGGTAAAGATGCCAGGGCCCAGCACATCGGCATCACACTCCAGAGCCTGTGGACCACCAACAGGACAGTACACCAACCCTCCCAAATCATGGCCTTACACAGAGGTTAGCTGGTATCTTCCAGATGAAGTTCAAGTAATGCTCAGCAAAGAAATGAAGCAGCAAAGTAGAACTTAACGTCACCCAGTAAAACAATGGCTGCAAAGTGGGATTCAGAAAGTGACAGCATGTCTGTAAAATCAGCATATTTCAGGCAAGGGGAAACTTCCCAGCAGAATCTGAAGGTCCATTTTAGCATCTGAGGAAGCTCTGTGGGATTTTCCAATACTAACTTGGCTCAGAAGGATAAATTCTTGCCAGTATCAACCCAATGATTTTGTGCTGCCTTTCTCCTCCACCTTGAAATCAAAGTTGTGCAATTGCATTCATTTGCACTTACATGTTTTAAACTAAAGACACCATGAGGGACCATTTCATCTGATCCACACCACAGAAGCTTTACCAACCTTTTCTTTCCACAATCATTCTTTGAGCCACACAAGAAGTCATGAAAGATACCCCCCAGCATTTATTAGAAGAGTATAAAGGGGGATGAACCCACCACTGCTTTTTGGGAGCTTGGACAGAAACTAACCTTGGAAGGTAAAGCCATGAGAAGAGGAAAAGCCCCATCAGTAATCCTGCACAGGATATAAGGCCAGGGTGACACCCACAGCTTTCATACATGAGGCAAAATATGCATCTGAGCTGACCCAAATGCCAGGTGGGGGCTCCTCCTGCCACCATCACAATAAAAGGGAATAACCCTGTGGAGAAGGTGGGTCCTCAGCTGCTGGAAGACCTGAGCTGAGTGGGAAGACAGGACTAGTGGGAAGAGTGTGCAAGCTGGTTTCCATGCTCAACTGACCCATGTCTGCAGCTGCTGCTGCTCCCACAGCCCAAGGGAGTGCAGATAAGCAGCAGTTCAGCTTTTCCAGACATAGCACAATTCCTGTTTACAGCCTCTGGGCTAGACTTTTCAAAAGGAGGAGTTGGGTGTCTATTCTTGCAGGAAACCAGGTGTGTAAACAGTTCAATTAATATACCCAGCAAACTGTGCTCTAGCACAGCAAAGAGGGCTAGTGGAGACAAGCCAAGAGCACAGGAGCTCAGGAAGGAAAATACTTTTAAAGAATATGTCTAATTAGAGATGGGCCTAGGCCAAAAGTTTGTATTTGAACACCTGGAATAGCCCTGGGGAGCAAAATTGTAACCTGAACCCAGATCCATAGTTTGTAACTCGCTCCTCTCCCAGATCAACTAAAATCCAACCCCAGACCCGACCATCACACATTCTGAGCTGCAGGTCTCCAACAGCTGAAGCCTGGGGAGTAGAATACTCTCAACCCGGTTTATGGACAAGCCGTTGTGCTCGGTGGCCGGTGCCTTCTGCCCTTCTCACCTCACACTGCTCAGTGCCCCCCCAGAGGCACACTCTGCCCCACTCCAGAGCTAGCTGTTGTTGCTTGGCAGCATGTCCCTGGATCACTGACTCAAGGTGGAGATGCCCCTTTGGTGTCTGATGGCACATATTTGCTTCAGTGGTCATAGCCCATTGGGGGCCATGGGATGTCAACCCCAGCATCGTGACCAAACTCTACTTTTCACTGCACTGCCTTCTCCCGGCCCTTGCAGGCTACAGCTGCAGCTCCTGGTCAAAGCAAGAAGCCTGCCCCAACACAAAGCCAAGTGGCTCCACTCATGCCTGCAAGCCAAATACTGACAGCGACCCTCAGTTTTGTGCCAAAGCCACAGAATTGGGGCTTGTTTTGAAGGGCACAGCCTCCATGGCAGGGAAAGCCCCCCATGCCCTTTATGAGTCCTTGCAGAAGTGGCAAACTCTCTTTTCTCCCTTACAGCTCAGTTGTCTAGGACGTACCTTTAAGCTTCGCCCACACCTTACCGTCTCCTTTTGAATGTAGATCTTTATAACAGATTCACATTTGGCGAAGAAAGGTCAGCCCCATCCCCATAAAACCGCCCTGTCACAGGCACGTCATGCATTTCAGACAGCTTGCAAGGCTGACTAAACATTTACTTTTGGATGGCTCATTTCCAAAGTCCAGAAATAGATCCTCATCCACACTATAAGAGTGCCCGGGTGTGCCATCAGATGGCTTCATTGCCCTGTTACAGCAGGACATTTGCATTCCTGCGCTTTTCCCCTCACAGGATGCCACCTCTGCCTGGTGCCAAGCTCTCTGCCACATCCCCTTCTCAGGGCCGACCTACAGATAGGCAAAGCCTTATCTCCTAGTTGGATTATTCCTGGTAGCTATTTGGCAGTCACTTTTGTGTTGTCTGACCTTGGGTCCTGCTAGGCTGAGGTAGGTGACTAATGCATGTGACTCTTGATCACTTTCTCTTTCCCGGTGGGCACACGGCCTCTCACCAGCACAGAATGGGATGAGGTGGCACAGCTAGAGAAGGGCAAATGGTGTTTGCTCACACCAGATGCTGTAACAGTTAAGGCAGTGTTTGTGTTTTGGAAACCTTTCAAACAATTCATCTCCGTGGCTATTCAGAGCAGCTTTGGGCCACAGATGTACTTTTCTAGCTATTGCAAATTCTCCCCTGCCACAGCTGTACCTCCATACCCAAGAAATAAAATAATTTTTAAAAAAATAATAACCAGGCTTTATACAAAAGCACAGGAAAAACTTTACAAATCCTTCAAGGGCCAAGAGACTCCGCCTGAAAAGTGCTTGCCACACAGCACCCAGGCAAAATCAAAATGATGCAACTTTTGGTAGGGTGAACAGATTACAATCAGGCAATTAGACATCCTAGACCGTGTAATCGCATGCAATGAGAACACACGTGGGTGTAGTGCGAGGCGTGAGCCTGGTGTCACCAACCACAGGCTCCTCCGGTTACCCTAAGGGAGTTCTTCAAGAAATGGTTTCAAAATTTCTCTTCTAAACATCAAATAGGTCCATCTAGAAGTAGGTCTTCTGCCATGAAAAGTAATTCCTGGAGGACTGGGAAACATCCAGGACAACAGTGGAAAACATCAGCCAACAGAAGCAATCCTTCATCTGTCTCATATCCAACTGTGTCTGGACAGTCGGAAAGGGGAGGGGAACCCATCTCCCACAATACAGATGATCTGTTATACAGCTTTATATTAGAAAAGACCTTTTCTAAGCTTCTGTAGGAAGTAAGCCTAAACATCTGATCCATGAGCATCCTCAGTTTTAATAACCATTACTGTCTTTCATTCCTCCTTTTTTAAAGTCCGAGAACAGTATTTAAGACCCTGGCCTCCGGTAAGCATTGCTCAGATGCTCCCCAGATGGCTTTTCTAAGGGGATTTCTAATTACTGGGGTTTTTTAAAAAAATAACCTGCAGGAATATTTTAGGTTTCTGGAGGTTTCCTTCCTTCCTCTACAAATTTCTTTACCCAGGGCTTGATTTAAAGTCGAACTCAAAGGAAACACTTCCAATGGCTCAGATACATACCCTGGGGTAGAAGAGAAATGAACCAAATCCCATAAAAATAAAGATGGTGCAGATTTCGAAAGGACTCACAGTGGAGTTTTGCAAAGAAGCAATTAGTCCCAAAGTTTCAGCCTAGAATATCAGGGAATAGAGAAACATTTAGCGAGACTGAGAAAGTTAATACTGCATACAGACCACAAAGGATAAGATGTATAATCCCCTTTCCACCAAGAAAAATAAATTAAAAATGAGGCAACAATTGCTGTAATAGCAAGCAAACAAGAAAAGCTCAGATGCTCAAAAATATTCAAAGTTTTCAGATCCTGAACTACCCTAATTGGAACAGATTTGCCAAAGCGCTGAATTCCTGTCCTCTGAAAATCCACATTAGAAATCCCCAAGTGGGAGACTGGAAGAAAATCCCAGTGGTTTCTGGAAAGCCTGATCACTGCATTCTGCTTTAGGACAGTTGGGGAGTAGAACTGAGCCCCTAAGCGCTAGTAAAGCAAAGCAAATTATTCTAATGAACATATAGGGTCTATGTCTCTCACAAGCCATCCAAGCCACCTCCTAAGCAACAGTTAATTACGAGACATGCTACTCTTCCAAAGCCGCTGCTCCATGTCGCCCAAGATGGGCCACAACCCATGTTGCCCTGCCTCCTGCAAATGACAGCTGGGCAAACTGGGAGCGCTTCTGCATGTGCTGTGGCACAAACCCACTGCTGGCTGAATGCACAGTGCTGTGTCCAGAGCCCTGACGGGCCCTCACCATGGTGTCTGGTCTCTCAGGTCGCACCATTAGCATTGCTCTCCTCTGGGATCAGCATCTCTGCTTGCCAGCGGTGCTTAGGGCATTTGCCGCACCACTGGGCACAGCGCAGGGCTCAGCCCGAGCGGTTGGGAGCTTGCAATTTGAACGCCGCAGAGGACGTTTCTGCAGCTGGGAATACCTTCTCCCTGGGCTGTGATAACCCATGATTTGCCAGGTTGGAGACAAGCCCCAGCAAACACTGGGATCAGCCTGGAGATGGCCATTCAGAAACTCCTTTTCCCTCTGGCTGCGTTCACCGCCAGGATGCTTCACATACCTTTGGCTCTCGCAGGCTGGCGGGGCGGCTGAGAGCAGGGTTTTATAAAAAGACTGCAATGAAACGAAAATCCTGGGTGGAGCCGCGGAAGCTGGTATAGTTCATGGAAAGGTCACACCCTTTTATTTCTCTCTGAGCACCCATCTGAGAAGCCTGGCTTTCAACCAGGGCCACGGTGACCGGTGCCCCGTGACAACTCCCCATCTCCCCATCCACCCAGCAGCCTCCTACTCATCCCATCAATCCAGCAGCTATGGCCAAGAGAAGCACTGGGAAGAGTTTAATACCCAACCCTAAACTTCTCCAAAAGGGCTGCTTTTCTACCCATCCTTTACAGCAGCCATATTTCGGGCAGGAGGAAAACAGAGGAGAGCAGCAACAGTAGATGTGCTGTCCTTTTCTGTCCCTGTGGCAAATGAAGGCCCATTTTGGAAATACTAATTCCTTCCAGCCCAAGCCCCTTAGATGCCCTAATCTTACTGCCCCAGATGACAGTAAGTCTAAAAGCACTAAGCCTTTCTCCTGCAGAGCTTCATTCCTCAGCTCCCCAGGTCCTAACTCCTCCCAGCTCACCCTTCACATGCCAAATCCACACATTTCCATTCATCCTGACCTTCCCTTTCTCCCTTGCCTGATAGCCCTTCCCACACAAGCACCACATCCTTCCTGCCCCAGCCTCACCAGAAGGTCAAGCAGATCAGAATGAAACGTAAGCATGACCCTTTGAATCTAAAGGATTAGGAGATGTAAAGGAGAGAGCTGTCCATACAAACGTGCAGGCATGAACAGAGGGAGGTTGTGCCACCCCATGTTCAACCCACATTGCCCTCCCAGTCCCTCTGCTAGCTCTTGCTGGGCTGAGCTCTGCAGCCCCGCACTTCCGCCCCCAACCTCTAGGACTACCCCACCACTGAGCTCTATGGCTGGCAGAGCTCAGTTTTTTCTGCTGCTTTTCTGAAACAGCAAAAAGCTGGCACTTACTTTTGATAAACAATTACAAAAAAACCCAACAAGCCACAAAAATGGGATGCTAGCTGGGCTCACAAAGACTCTCCACCTGCCCAGGTCACCAGGGGAGGAAGAAGAGGATACACCTAGGAAAAACTGGATGCATTCCCCCAAAGTAGTAGATATTTGCATGAGCACACCTCGTGACAGAAAAAGTCTGCATCCCAAAGGCTGTATAATCTAAATAGCAATGTTGTAAATGTATCGGGAGAGGGAAGGAAAAGCCATCTCATTGCCCCATATTATGCATGAGGAACACCAGCGCAGAGGAATGGGACAACTTACTTGCATCACAGGAAAATCACGGCAGAGACAAGTCCCAAATCCCCATTCAGAGACTTAACCACAGCCTATTCTGTGCTTTCTATTTTCTGTTAACAAAGAAAACAGTATTTCCCCAGATTTCAGTCCCCAGTGATACCGCTGGATTTGCTGCCCAGTCGTGAAATATTCCAGGAGTGGGAAGAGCAGATGAAGCTCCAGTGAGTCATGAGCAGAGACTGCCTTATTGTGCAATCTGCACGGCAAGAGTCACATTCAGCCCTCCAACGTGACCCCTGCTAGAGAGGCCAGACCCAAAACACCTTGTGCCTTTCCATAAGATTCCAGGTTTCGGAGGCTGGGTTTGTGTTTTTTTATTTCCTTTTTTACACTTATTACTGGGGGCTGTTAAACCAGGCTCGTCAAGAAAAATCAGCCTCCACCTCAACACAACCTTGCAGGAACACAGCTAACAACCAAGCAGGCAGGGCACCGTGCCGTGCAGAAACCCAGTGCTTTCAAAGCATCGGCCGAGGGGAGTGGTATTCAAACATCTGTAATTGTTTAGCAGAGGTAACTTCACAAACACACACACTTTTGATTGCGATCTAGCCACCACGCGCGCAAAAACAGGGTTTCGCTACCCTCCGCCCCCTCACTTTCTGACTGCAGGCACTGGGCTGCAAGGCTGGGCAGCCTCCCCCGGTGCACAGGCACGATGAAAGCTGGAGAAAGCAGCAGGGTAATTTCCTTAGCTCCCCCCAGAGATATTTTTTTCACTTCTTTATTTCCTAACTGTCTACCTGTCTGCTGGGGTAACCGCTGTCAACCCACAGAGGGACACCAGGCAAACCATACCAGGATTCCCTCTTCCCATAGCTCTGGTGCAAGTCAATTCCCAGCAGCCCCCAAAGCTCACCTCTCTGTCTAAGCAGCACAAATCAGGCACACAAGGAAGTTCTGGATACTTTCTCCCTTTTATTATTTTTTTTTAATGCCTTTTCATCATGGTTTCCCTGGGAAAATGGAGCAGCTATCCCAAAAGGGCAGAGATGCCTGGGAGGAAGGAGGATGCTGTGGGCAGAAGTGGCAGGTTGGACGTCCCCCATGAGCTGGCACAGCCATGCTCACAGCCCTCCCACCAAATCCCTGTAGAAAGCCAGGGCGGAATGAGGGTTTTGAAGGAAAATGGGGAGCTTCTGACAAGACTGAGGAAGGGGCTGCCAGCCAGCACCCCATTAGTTCAACCCAAACCCAGCCCTCCTCAGCCATACCCCATACCCTTGAGGGCAGCCACAAGGCATGGGCTCTCCCTCCCATGAGCTGCTGTCTTCTGCCCTGAACCCCACTCTTCCTCCCTTGGGAAGGGGCCCCACCTATGGGTGAAGGACCAACAGGGAGCTCTTGGTCCCATTATCATGCCTCCCTCCACTGAAGTTCAGACCAGGGACTGCAGTGAGAGAATGGAAAAGCCAGGTTTACTGAAGGTCTGCAAAAGGGGAACGAGGGTACCTTTGCAGTGTCAGTGTGATCTTCCAATGGGTAGAAAGGAGAAAGCCACTGGACACAAATCTAAAATTGGCGGCCTAGAAGTGGTAGGTGGGATAGAGGTTTAGCGCAGACCTTTCTGTCACATGAAGGCAACACAGACAGGGGAAACTTCTCAGGACCTGCATCCTGGTGACTTCTGGCATGTTCACAACCCATCATCAAACTCCAGGACTGTGGCCACAAGCACAATGGGTGGATGGCCAGAGCCAGTGGTTTGGGACTCGGGTGATAAGCAGGCAGAAAGCTTGTGAAGCAGACTGTTCCATGAGCTGTTTCAGGCCTGCTTTATGGGGAGGCAAATGGTGCTGTAGAAGTGCCTTTGCCTCTCTGTCAACCACAGATTCTGAGCAGCAAATTTAGGTGTAGCTCTCTCCACTGTAGATGCCTAAGATTAGGTGAACTCCACCCAAAGTGCACTGAGGCATTTCTCAGGTTCAAGAATAGGTTAAACAAGTCATCAAAACTAGAAAGCTCTGGTGCTGGAAACAGAGGAGAGGAGAAAAGTGCCCTAGACCTGAACGCTGAACCAACACGTTGCGCATGATCCCCTATTGAGACCTGGTTAACATAGACCTCAGAGACAATATTTGGGACCACGGCTTCCAAAACTGATTGATGTCATGCAAAGTAAATGAGAAAAAGAATCTCTGGTTCCTGTTTTGTTTTGGTTTATTTTTCAGAGAAGGCCACAGCTGAGGTCCTCTGTGCCTTCCCCAAACCATCAGCTCCTCGACAAACAGCCCATTCACTATTCCCCCCTATCTCTCCCAAGGCACTACAGAGCTTGACCAACGGTGACAGACCACGCAGCTCGTGGATGACTTTCTGGCAAGCAGACACCACCTCCCTCTTCCCAAAGTCCCTTGATACAAAGGACAAAGCAACGCCTGTATCAGCATCACCGATCCACGATGCTTGGCCAATCGACATCATCCCAGGCAGAGAAATACCACAGTTTCTACTGGAAGGGAGCAGGAGCAGCTCCCAGCAGCAGAATGCCCTGCTTTGTCCCAAAACAGAGCGCAACCCTCTCACCCTTTGCCATGTTCCCACCCGCTTTCCCAGCTCCCAACCTTCAGCCCTTTCAACACCCACAGTTTTTCCACTCTGCTGCAAAGCGATGCGAAATTCCCTGCCAGAGGACATTGTTCAAATGGGTTATTGAAAAGAAACGCAATTCCCTACTCCGGGCAAACAAGCTCCTTCTTTTCCCCTTGAGGAAGAAGGATAATAGCACGGCCAGAGAAAAAAAAACTATCCCCAAAGCCTGCTGTAATAATATTAAATAAGAAACCAAATGGGTTTGGCCAGGAAAATCCCAAGTTCAAAAGAATAATTGCTCCAAGAGATTTAAGCCTACAGCTGAGTCACTAAAATGAAGAAACCTCTCCTTGTCCATAGAAAGCAAACAAATCTTGGGTCATGCAGCAAAGTTTCTGTATGTCCTTGTTAGAAGGAAAGAAGAAAGAAGCCAAATGCAATTAATCATAGTCCCAGAAGAAAGGATGAAATCTCTGTAATTAGCTACCTAGGCTCATCTTTCCACTTTTGAAGACTAATCCAACCTTATTCTTTCACCCTTCACCCGCAGCGCTGCCAGAAAATCTACTACGAATACTAAATCACTTCTCTCCAGGGGTACACACTCACCTGCAGCCTGTGGTCCCCTAACAGCTCTGCAGTAAATGTACAGGAAGGGGGGGAACATTTGCAGAGAGCAAACAGAGCTCCTTTTCTTCATCACCTTTAGTGGATGAGCTGTCACGGAGTTTGCAGGCTTTCCAAGAACCTGGAGACCTTGGCTGAACTACAGGAGTTATTTTCAAGCTGGGTATTTTACATCCACAATCCTGATCCAACTGACCAATGAGCAGAAAACACCAATTAAAAAAAAAACAAACATACAAACATGAAAACACTTTCCAAATGGTTAAGATGATAACAGCTTGTCTTAATAAACTGGCTTACACCTCATCCTCAGGTGGTGTGGGTTTGCCTGACCATCACCCTGCCCATAGAAAGCATGTTCTTCACAGCTGTGCACACTGTTTGTACAGAGGTGAGTAGACAGGGCTATATATTAAGAGCAAGGTCTCCAGAGATTAAATTCAGTAGGGCAAAGCCAGATGGCAAGTAGCTCCTTTAACTGCAAAAGGCAAAGCCACATTCCACAGATGAAATATGTCCGGATTTGACTAAAAGTCACAATTCCTTTGCTACATCTTCATTTAAAGTTTTGGAAAGCATGGAGGAAAAGTGTTCTACTTTAGAGAGAGGAAGAGCTGGAGCTGGTGGCTACAGCGTAGGAGCAGAGGTCACAATCTGACATCCAAAAAACCCTATGCAAATCAGAACAAGCCATTCAACTTCCCTGTGCTCCCTTAATAAATAAGGGCTGACAAATATTATTCCAACAATGAAAACAACAACAGACCAGCTCTTTAGGTCAAGTACATCAATGGTAAATACAATACAGTGGAATAATACCAAAATGACATCAGCTGAGGAACTGAGACTGAGTTCTACCCCCTCTCTTGTATACAAACCACTGCTAACACATGAATAACGCTGTCAACAACAGACAGGGGACGCTGGCCAGCTTTGTGGTGAGGGAGAGCAAAGAATGCAGAGTGGACAGAAATCTCCAGCTTTACTCCTCCATGACATGGCAGAAATGCTTGTTTTCAAAGGAAAGAGATTGGGTCATTCTTCTGTGAAAAAAAAAAATGGAAGTGATTACGCAGCTCCAAGTACAGCTGGAGCCTTCCTGTACGAATGTGGGAAACAGGGAGGGATGATTAACGGCCGATCTGTGGGATACAGCAACAGAGCCAAGGAGCCTCGGGTACATCCATAACGCAACACCCACTCCATTCCCTCCAGGTCAGTGCCGTAGACACAGCCAGAGGTGCTGGGGATGCTCTGGGGGCTGTTTCATGCCACAGAGCTGCCTTCATCTGCTCACAGGGCCGAATTCCTGCTCACCACTAATATCAGCCTAAACACTAAAAAAATCAGTAGATCGCTCCTCCGATCTTTACACAGAAACCTGCTGGAGGAGGTAAGCATGGTGTCAGATCAAAGGTGGCTACCAAATGGCCAGGGTGGCCTCCTTGTGCAGTCCTTCAGCCTGGGGCTACTGTTTATAACATCCAAGTGACTCTCTGCACATCAGGGTGGTCAGAAGTGTCCTGCCAGCACGCTGGGGTTTGTCCCTCGTTGGTGGGAATTCCTAGCATCCTTCCAGGGGGACGCACAGATCCTCATGGAGAAAAACTAAACACTGCCGGAATTCCAGGTTGCTTCCCCTAGTCCTGCTAGGGAGCGGGAGAGCTGCCCCGAAACCACTGGGATGGGGCGCTGGGGCGGCCAGGCACGAACTGCGAGCAGAAGCTGCCCTCCACCGGATGGAAGGGAAACAACCCCCTGCCACGGGAAAAGCAATAGCTGTGCCGGTTTTCGAGTGCAGGTCCCTTATTTTCCCGGAATTACGAGCAACATTCCGTTTCCTCAGTGCTGTGTTGCAGGCACAAAATGTAAGGACCAGAAGTTTTCACACTGTTGTCTGACAGCACCAAGCCCTGACATCCAAAAGCCAGACGGCATTCAAGTGTCTCTAACTAATTAATTAAAACAGAGGATTCCCTCCCACTGCTGATTTTTCTATAAACCAGCAACTGGCACACACTCTGGAAAGTGAAACCCCATAAATTTTTGCTAGACAACAATGCTATTTGAATGTTGATGTTTAAATACAGACCTATAACCAAAGATTAATCTGAGAACGAAGGTAACCTTTACTTTCAGACAGTTAACACACAGAAGGGATACCATCGCTGTATTTGATTAAAACCATTACTTATTAAAACCCCACTCAACCATCAACATCTATACAGACTTTAAAATCCTGAATTAGTTAATATTATGTACATCCCCAATTTTCATTTCATGTATACATATAACAGCTACAAAATGAATCCTCCTAGCCAGCCTTGTGTCAATTGGCCAACACAGAACAGGCACCAACCACGAAAGAATTAAGGAAAACCTTTTCAGGTTTCAAGCAAGAAGAAGAAAACTCCCGAGATCGTCTGCAGCGATTCATTTGGCCCAACGCTGCCAAGGTGCAGCAGCAAACAGAGTTTTTGGGGGCTACTCCCAGAGGTAGCAAGGTTAAAGTCTTCTACTCAATTAACCTTTGCAAGGATTTGAGATGCAGAGTAGCATCGCTGCAGCATCTGAACGCATGCAGACACACAACAGGGTTCAGAGAGCAATGCATGACGCCTAACACTGCAACCAAGTGCACCCTATGCAAAATGCCCAGGTGATATATCACCATATACAGTGTATATACCATGTACATAAGCACAGTGCTTATGGTGCTAGGACAAGGATTGTGGAAAAAAAAAAATAAAAAAATCAATGATGTTTGACTTAGCTGCCTGAAGTTCATGAAAATTGATTTTTATTGAGATAGTACAGATGAGAGGAGGTGGGCCCCATGCCAATAAGGCAGCCTGAGGTTACCATGAGGGTGAGTGGCAGTGGGCAGGCTGACAGGGGCACCTAGCCCACACTGACACTTGCCAGCAACACTGATCCCCTTCCAGGACAATCCCAATTCCTGAAAACCAAAGCTTCCCCTAATGATCTTTAACCTCTGTCCTGGGCTGTAGAGGAGCTCTAATGCTCACAAAGGTTCAAAGGTTGAAAAAAATTATTTCCATGCTAACCTGAGTCTGCAGAAGCAAGTGTCCGTAATGCAAGAAGTAGAACAAAATAAAGGCTCAAGGTTTGTTTG
>VZSF01007657.1:506291-532367 GCA_013398295.1 Chionis minor | reverse complement strand
CAGGAATCTCCCAGGAACATTAAAGCCATGTGTACTTGTGTACTTCCCTGCCTGCATATTTCTTCAACACACCACACTTTTTGAGCTTCCTTTACCAGTAATTATCAAAGACAGGTAAATTCAGTAAAATCAGGCATTTCTTTCCTACTGCAGCACGTAAGAGAAGGTAGCAGCCTGCTACAATGTGCCAGGCTGTGGAAAGCAAAGGGAAGCAGAAGGCATGTGCTTCATCTTGCTGTGACAGGGCTAGACCTCCTCACTCTTTTCCCCGCACTGTCCCAAGCTTGCTTTCCTCTTTCCCAAGGTCTTGCTTTATATTAGGCATCCTCCACGCACACCAGTTTTCCCTACTAGTCTCACACTGCTCCAGATTTCCATTTCTCAGTTGTACAATACCATTTCTTAAAAGCAGACTATGCGGTGCATGCTGCTTTTCAGCACACTCCACTCCAAGGATAAGACAACCAGTAGACAGATTCCATTTCTCACTTCAACTTGTTTTTAAATTATTTTAAATAGACAGAAGATGAGATTTTCAACAAGGTCTCCTTAAAAAACAGTGAGAGGTGTTCTTTGTAGCAGTATGGAAAGCAACATTTTGAGTTCTGGTATGATCCGCTACTGCCACTAACAGTAAGATATCATCAAAAGCTGGGGGGGAAAGCAAAATACCCCTTAGCAGCTCCCTCAATGGTTGCCACAAGGCCAACACCGAACAAGTGAGCCACTCACCCAAATTTGGTGGAGAGGACACCTCCCAGGGCAGAGCCAATGATGATACCTATTCCAAAGCAAAGACCCAGCTTCCCCAAAGCATCAGCACGTTGGGAAGGAGCAGTCAGGTCTGTAATAACCTTCTGAGCACCTGCAGGGGAAAAAAAAAAACCAAACAAAACCTTGAAAGACACTTGCCACAAGGTCTGAGCAGCAGCTATACAGTTTTTTTAGGCCACAGAAACAGTGCCTTCCACAAAATGGTCCTTTCAACCCCAGGGCAAATGCTCGTGCACACTGCTGGGTGGTTCAGCCCATCAGTTGTGGGAAACAAAAACACTCAAACCACTCAAACAAACCACAAGTGGCAAGAAGAGGCTTAACACCCTATCATCTTGAGTCCTCTTGCACAAGCTACATGGACTTCTAGTAGCTGGAGGTTGTTTACGTTACTAGAAACATCTAGGAAAGGCCAACTAAAGCAGAACAACTTAGTGGGTAATGGAAGGTATTTTGGTAATCACATTTCATTTTGACCAACATACTCATTTTGCCAGGAGAAAGGGAAAAGGTCTCCTGCAAAACATCCTGGTTGCAAGAATGCAGCTGAGAAGTCTGGGATAGCACTGCTGCCCATAAGTATTCATCACTCATGTCTGGATGGTGAAGTCCAAAAAATTTGCTCAAGATCACAGAGGAGGCTGGACCTGGGACCACAGGCCACTAGCCCTGTTTTCCTGCTCCATTCCATAACCAATACACCTGCTGCTTCACATTCCTACCGTTTCATCCCTGATGATTATCAAATGTTCCTCCTGCCTTCCTTCATGCTGTTGACCCTGCTGACTTCCGGCAACGTGAGAAAAAAAAAAAAGAGAGGAACTGCCCAATAAAAGCAATTTGGAAAGCCACTCAGCCCTGACTGAGCTTACCTGGTAGCCCATGCATGAACACTGCTGGCAGCCTGGAGAGGAAGAGGAGGGGGATGCTGGTGGAGATGGACATGAGCAGGAAGAAGGCACTTCCAGATGCACAGGAGAGAATTAAGGCTGCTCGGGTGCCAAACTGATCTGCAAGCCTGGTAGAGAAATAGTACAAGGTTGTCAGAAGTGGAACTGTGCAGGTCATTACAAGCATGATGCACCCAGATGGATGGAGTTGCGTGGCCATCTCACTCTCATTTATCTGCCACAGGAAGCGCTGATCAGATTCTCAGAAATCCTCAGCTCCCAAAAACAGGACTAAATATTCAGAGGGGCTCATCTCAATGGGTCCGAGTGCTGGACAACCTCCCCTCATTGCTGACTGCCAGCCATACAAAACTTTGCCTTGAAAGAAAAAAAACAAACAAAAAAAACCCCAAACAACACAAACACCACCAGAAAAACAATCAAAACTGGAAGCCTTGCCTGGAGGAGGAGTGCAAGGACCAGTGCTGAAGCAGAGGCTGCCCACCTGGGAACGCAGGCACGGACACTTTGGTGTAATACAGGAATGGGCCAGACATTGCCACCACCCGAGGGTTTCCAGACCCCTCGTGAGCACAAGATAATATGTGCTTGCGTAAGTCCCCTCCCCTGGCATTTCAATGAATAAATGTGGCTTATCTCAGAGCTGCTAAAGACCAGCCACAAGCAAAGGCAATTACAGCAGCTTAGCTCAGTAACTCATTCAGTATTATCACTTCAGAGCATGTAACAGCCTCAAATTTTACTTTATGAATCAGACTTGGTTCAGACCAGGGAATCAGGCTAGCTAATTTTTTGTTCGGGTTCAATGGCAATTGAAGTTATTCCAATTTCTTTCCAGAGGATGTTCAAAGCAACATTTCTCATTCAGTATTATCACTTAAAGAAAATAAATAGACAGTTTTCTATTTAGGTTCAACAAAGATTTCACAATAGTGACTCAAATTTTCTTCTGTTTGATGAAAAAAAAAAAACCCACAGAACAGCCAGACTAGGTTTTGGTTCAGCTTTTATTCAACTCCAAGATACTTTAGAAAGCCAAGTTAGACAAAGCCCAAGAGTACCACTGAAAGGGTTCTGAGCAACTGGGACTAAGATGACTACAAAACAGGCCTTAGATAGTGTTTTTCCACTCCAATTCCTCCTTCCTTCATTTTATTGAAGCTGCATATTACAGTTAGCAGATGGACATTACCTTGCACAGCAATTAGTTGTGCTTACACCAAAAAGCCCAACACCCACACCCACAAAATGCCAAGACTGTTCTACAAACAAACCTAAGCATAAGTAATGAAAGGGCTTCGTGTAGAGGAAGATGTACAGGTCAAAACTTCGCTGTTTACATAAAAACCAGGGAAGTTTATATCAAGTGTTTGTAACCTGAAGACCATGATTCACAACCTAGTCCAAGGGTTTTTGGTTTTGTAACTAAGATTAAATTAATCTTCTCATGGCTGTTTAGGAGCATCAAGCAAGAAGAACAAGGAAAACTGACCTAGCTACATGTTTTTCTCTCTCTTATCCCCCTTCTTCACATTTTCTCTTTTCAAAGCAGCCTCACATCTAGGAAAACCCTTTTATCTCAAACCTACATTGCAAATTTTGGCTTCAGTCTGGCAATACACACCTTCAGTCCCATCTATAGCAGTGGGAGTTGAGACCCAGATGGGTCTGGTTTGCCATTTTGTTTCCCTTCAGCATCTCTTCTGGACATTAGTAAATGACATCCAGAGCGGAAAACCAGATTTCGGATGGCACTAGATCCAGAACAGAAATATTACTCTGGTTTTGTATATTAAGAGAAAAGGCATTCAAATTGGTTTCTTTGGACCATCCTTGTTTTTAGGAACACATTTTGTTCCAAGCTACACTGGAGAATTTAATGTAATTGTTATTAATTTTAAAATATGTATTGTGGTAGCATCCAAGGGCTTTTAGAGATCAGATTCTTGAAGTGCTACACACCATGTACCAGAGGATCTTGTAGAGCTCACAATCTATGTCAAACGGAGTGGTAAATCCCATGCAGGAAAACTGAGGCACACAACAGCTCCATATCCATTGATTGCTTTGTTGATCAGTAGCAGGACTGAGAAGAAAAGCTAGATTTTCTCAGATTCATTTTAGTTTCCCATCACTGGATTACACTGCTCTTTCCAATTTTTTCTGCTTTTTGGGAATGCACTCCCCCACCACTCCAATTTTCTTGGGCCATTCACTTTTCTTAAGGAATAGGAGTGGGTCCCATGGAGTAGAGAGCATGTGTCCCATGGAGCAAAAGACCTGAGTCTTTTCTACTCTTTTCTTGTTTTGACAAATGAGCTCGTAGGTGCACCAATTCTTACAGATTCATGCAAGTCTTTGTATTAAACAGTGATGTAGATAGAGTGAGATTAAGCTGTAGAAATAAAACAATCCTCAATTATTTTCATTGACAGCTCTACTTAACATCAATAAATATCCTTTTCTTTCCCTTTTTATATTTTTTTTTTTAAATGTTTCCCAGTCACAAAGCATTTCTAAGGTTACACATGGCTATAAAATGTTTGGAGGATTAAGCTGTTAGGACTTGGGCTCTGAGGACTCTGATGGTTTAAGCCTGTTCCCAGTATATTGTTACGCTTAAATGTCTGTCATTAAAACATTGCTACGTTAACATAAAGGCTGCTTCTATGTTGCGGTATTTATAATTTTAGTATTTATTTTCCCCCTGCTCATTTATGAAATCTTCAAACATTTCAACAGGACCATGAACCAGAACTAAATGATTTTTTTATTAAAGTATAAAAATGTCTGGCCTTTTTCAGCTACGAAAAGGGTCATGAGAATTGTTCTGGCTTACCTTCCAAAAATGGGACCTCCCACAAGCTGGAGGACACCAAAGGTTGTCTGGAGGTAGCCAAACCCCACGGAATCCAAACCTAGACTCTTTGCCAAGTACTAAAAAAGAAAAAAAACCAAAACAACAGGTCAGGGGAAATGAACTATGCTATATTTCTGAATAAAGAGCTTAATATCTCCATGAAGAGGACTACAGCTCCAAAAAAGTACTTCCTTCAGTTCCCCATACCTACAGATGAAATCTGTCAGACACATGCTGCTTAATAAAGACCGAAAGTTTCTGTCCCACACCATCTGCTAATGAAAATCTGGGGGATGTGATCTAAACCATTGATTTTGCACTAGGTGACAAATCTGAATCACCCTTTACCTTTGCAGTCCAGCACAGCTCAATGTATTCAGCTATGGCGAAGGGGGATGAGCAAGATTTTAAGTAGCCTTCTTGCCTCCAGACCCTGCACCTGGGGCAGCCCAAGCACCACCCAGGAGATGACTGTGGTAAGCTCTTGGAGCTGTTGTTTAATTGAGCAAGCCAAAATAAATGCAAGCATAACATGGACAAAACGTTGCCTTTACTTATAAGCCGGATGGTACACCCACAACCTGAGCTTGCAAAAAACCACAGATTCACACCCTGAAAAGCCACAATCCTTTAAGGGGTTTTTTATTTAAAAGTCATATGCTATTTCTGATTCATGTTTTTGTTTCGTGCCATCTGCTAAGGTTTATTTAAAACTCTCAGCCAAGTTCAGCTCTCAGTAGGTGCCCCAATCTTGTCTGCTTCCCTGGTACATGCTTTGTACCCAGGTCCCCAAATGCCCTGTACTTGATCAGTGGTCAACTACACTGATCTCCCTTAAATAAACTCAGCCTACAGGCTCAGGGCACAGTGAGCTGGTTTGACCCCAGAAGGAGGGGACAATTTGCCTCTGGAGGCACAAAACCAGTGGAGATATCTCCCAGAAGGCACAGGATCACCAGAGACAAGGGAGAACGCACATGTTGTAGATCCAGGAGCTTACAAGAGCGTGAAAACTGCCTTGTAGAAAAGAACCTGAGAGTATTGGTCGACAGCCAACTGAACGCTAGCCAGCAGTGTACCCTTGTGGCCGAGAAGCCCAATAGCACCCTGGCTTGGATCAGAAATAGGGCGGCCAGCAGCACTAGGGAAATGATTGTCCCCCTGTACTCAGCACTGGTGAGGCTCCATCTCGAATACTGCGTTCAGTTTTTGGCCCCTCACTACAAGAAAGACATTGAGGTCCTGGAGTGTGTCCAAAGAAGGGCAGCAAAGCTGGTGAAGGGTCTAGAGAACAAGTCTTATGAGGAGCAGCTGAGGGAACTGGGGTTGTTCAGCCTGGAGAAAAGGAGGGTGAGGGGAGACCTCATTGCTCTCTACAACTAGAGAGGTGAGCCTTGGTGTCTTCTCTGAAGTGACAAGAGATAGGACAAGAGGAAATAGCCTCAAGTTGCACCAGGAGAGGTTTAGAATGGATATTAGGAAAAATTTCTTCACCAAAAGGGTTACCAAGCATTGGAACAAGATGCCCAGGGAAGTGGTTGAGTCACCATCCCTGGAGGCATTTAAAAGCTGTGTAGATATGTCACTTTGGGATATGGTTTAGTGGTGAATTTGGCAGTGGTAGGTTTATGATTGGACTCAATAATCTTGAGGGTACTTTCCAATCTAAATGTTTCTATGAAACCAGACAGAAGAGTCCAGTAAGTGAGAAGCAGTGATTCCCACTCATGGCTGGTTTACTAAGCTCTCAGAAAAAAACGCCTCTGATCTGAAACCTCTGATTTCAGCTGCCTGTTTATTGGGTCACTCTCCCACTGCGAGCAGGAAGACACAAACTACATCAGCTACGCCCAGGGCCATCAGGTCAGGAAAGGGGGTCTAGGTGCTACTGCAGTGTAAATAATAAACCAGCTTTCACTGCCTGGGCACACCCCGAACACAGTCACAGCTTGCCTGCTAGGTAGGAATACACTTTCCCCTCTCCTGCTAGAAACTCTCTTCTGACTTTGCGGGTAAACTACATAGCCAGGCTTTGAAGGCAAGACATGCTGTGAAGCAGGACAACTCATACTTACTGGCATGACTCCCATCTGCATGAAGAGGAAGGCTATCTCCATGGTTGCAATCAGGTAGGCGACAAGGATCACTTGTCCCCTCTTGACCTCTCCTGAGCATCTGCTCTCCCCCTGGGTCTCAGTCTTCATTCCCAAGGCTTCTTCCTCACCTTCAGAGCTTGCTTTTGCATTCATGGCACTCATGGAATGACTTATTGCAGGCTGATGGGCTGAAAAACGGTACAAATGTGCTTTCTAGCTGGGAACAGGAAGCATAGGTAAGGTGCAGAAGCTGCGTGTACAGTTCAAAGCTTAGTGTCAAAGGTGTTGAGTCAGCATGAAAGGAATTGATTTTTTCTTTCTTTCTTTTTTCCTCCCCTTCACTTACATGCCAGGCAGGATCAAAGGTAACCAAGCATCAAACCACGGATATCATTCTTCAGCCTTGTCCCAGGTGGGCTTATTGCTTCAAGGACCATCACAACAAAGACCAGCATAAGAATCCCAGCAAAGTGAAAGCGGACATTGCCCCAAACAGAGCATGTGACAACCTCTTCAGCTATTTAACTGTTTCGATTCTTTCACCTTTATTGCCTCTGGTGGCTCTGAAGAGATGACTGTTTTAATCCTTCTTCAAAGACACTTTGATTATCATTGGTTTTTTGGAGGTTGCAAGCAAAGCCTATAGCAGAACAGCTATTTCCAAGTCCTTGTACTTCTTGCAGTAGATTTATACAGATCCTGGAACAAGCATAGGTCTTACACACAGATAGAGTTGCTCTCATCAACACCTCTAGCTGAGCCATTTTCCCTCCTTCTCCAGGTGCTGCAAATTTATAGAAAGACTAAGCTAGCAAATGTTCACATGTGACTCCACTCAGACTAAAAAAGAGCCAATGCCAAAAATGTTTAAATAAAAAAAAAAAAAAGTATTAAATCCACAAAAATCATAAGGCTGATTGCAAACTGGGGAATTAAGTAAACAAGACTCATTTGTCCTTTGGGGGTTTTGTTTGTTTGCTTGCTTATTTACTTAGGGTTTGTTTGTCTGCTTGCTTGTTTGCTTGGGGGTTTATTTGTTTGTTTTCTTACTCCTTGAAGCCTGGAAGTCTGGTTGAGCATTATCTTTATTTTAAAAAGAAAAAGAAAGCAGAGATCCCAATGCCCTGATCTTGTAGGATCACAGGACTTTTGGTAGGAAGGGGTCTCAGGAGATTTCATCTACCCTCCTGCTTGAGCACATCAGCTCAGTTGTGGCTTTTTCTAGACAAGCTTTGAAAATCTCCAAGCAAAAATATTTGCCCCCTCCCTGAGTATCTGGGAAAGAAGTTCTTCCTAATGTCCAACCTGAATTTCTCAAGCTGCGGCTTGTGACTATTGTCCCTCATGGTATCAGCTGCCACTACCAAGAAGAGTCTGGCTGCATCAGCTCTGGAGCCACCCTTCAAGCAGTTGCAGGTGGCTGTTATATCACCCCAGCCTCCTCTCTTCCAGGCTGAAGAAGCCCAATCCCTCCACCTCCGTCAAAGATGATGTACTCTAGACCCCTGACATTCTTTGTAATCTTCCCCTGGGTCCAATCTAGTATGTCCACAACCCTCTTGAACTGGGAGGCCCAACACTGGCTCAGCCTCACCAGCACCAAGCAAATGGGAATAACAACTTTCCTGGATGTCCTGGCCATGCTTCTCCTCAAATTGACCATTACATGGTTTACCTTATTCCTGATGAGCACCACTGGTTCACACAACATCACCATCACCCACAGTCCTCATGCTAGTGTTGCAACATGTCTAGTTGGTCCCCAGTTTGCATGGATGCAGGTGGATATTCTGCCCCAGGCTTGGGGAAAATTGTCACCACTTTCAACTTGTTGAAAACCTCGAGGTTTTGGTTGATCCAGGTCTCATGTTTCATGCAGACATTCCAGCCTGAGGCTCTGACACTGACCATGTCAGCCAGTCCCTCAAATTTAGTAACAGCTCTGTTCAAAAATGGAGGCTTGACTTGCCATGAAGGCTGACACAGACACGGCAATACAGGGACACACACAGAGGTTTGCTGGCTTGGATCCAGAGCGGTTGTCAGGGCTCCCAGGTTTCCAACCAAGCCCAGGGAGAGGGAACTGTAAGATCTCTGGGCACACCTTTGTATTCAACACATGTCACCACAGAGCCCCGGGATTTGGTGAGGGTTGCCAGGCTCTACCTCCTGGCAAAGGAGGGGGAAGACCGAAGGTTTAACGTTTCAACAGGGCTGGGTACCGTATCGCTGGAGGCTGCACAGAAACAACGCTTTGCAACTCAGCCAGAGTGAAAAAAAGCACCTTTAAAGAAAGACATTCCTACAGCGATTCCAGCACTCAAACAGACCCAACTCACAATGCCCTAGAAGTCGTATTTATTACTGAAGAAGGAAGATTATCCAGCATGTATCCCAATTTAGCAAAGGATCAGTGCTCAACATTTGGTTCATCTCAGTGCGGAACAATAGGTCTGCCTGCACTTTGAATGTCCTGCAGCACAGCACCAACATCATCACTCCCTGGTTTGTGCCGGACAGGCACAATGTACAAATTACCAGCATTGAATAGAAGAGTAAAATTAATGACAGAACTCTGTTTATGGAGGTTTTGAGACAATCTAAAAAGCATCTCATGCAAATGCAATGTAAAACGCTGCTTACTGGAAACGTTGCTGACTTGGACTTGAAAAGTGTCAATATTTTGACTGGTGAGTTTGTCTCAGCAGCAACTGAAAACAGATCCCAGCAAGGGAAGCAGTGACTTGCAGATCCAACCACTCTCCACCAGATACGAGCCTCATCCTGCCCAGGACAGGCAGCGCAGACAGCTAACCAGCAACATGCCGTCACTCAGATTTAGCTTCTTTTTACTGGCATTGACAAGGGAGATGGAGTAAAAAAACCCCAGAGTTTAATTTTTAGCCTCTGGGGCAAAAGACATAGTTCCAAGAAGCAGAGACCTAATCTTGGCGTTTGCTGTGGAGGTGACCACGGAGAATGAGCTATGAGCACCAGATGTGGTTCCTGTACATCACTGGATGCCTGTTGATGGTTCAGTGCCCGAGCCTACTCCTTAGGATCCCAGAACAGGCTGCAAGTAAGAAAATGCCCTGGCCCCAACTCAGCGATCCTCTTCCAGCAAGTCTCTTTGGGCAGGATCGTTTATCTCCCCATCCCTTCAAAGGGAAGAGGGTGGAAATTTTAAGCCACCTTTACAAACCATGAGCCAAGCCATGTTCATGCTGCCCTGGCTCCAAGGACACCAGGATGAGCTGTATTCTCCAAACTTGGCCAAGGTGTTGGCAGCCCCAAAACACCTCAGTGCCCTCCAACAAGGTCTTCTGTGCAGGAACTTGGACTTTCCTGACTTTCAGCACCTGACTTGTAAAATCTCACCCCATGAATCGGTCACTCGAGGGGCTAGTCGATCATGGTAACATGAACACCAATGGAAAAACAGCCAGTGTGATTGACACAAGGCAGATCCTCCTCTCCCCTGAGTCAGAAGCCTGCCTGAAAATGTCCACAGGAGCCAAAGTATGATGCAGATTAACTCTATTCCCAGCTACCCCCATTGAACATTGCATTTTCAGCCACCCAGCTAGGGGTCAGTTCATCTATACTTGTAGCGATAATGCACCATTAATGACAGATGGCATAGGCTGGCATTGCATTTTTTTTCTAAAGACTCCTTCTGGCTCAGTTATAGACTACACCATGGGTAGCACTCAGTCACTGACAAACCCTCTTCTAAAAATAAAGATTAGTTTAAAAACTGGGGAGGAACAGATTATGAATAGGAAATGAATTTTCTTGGGTAGGATAAATAAACTTTAAATGGACAGCTATTCCAGGGAGACTATGGTGAAAGCAAGCAAGGAGATAAATGTCTTGTGATGAAACTGCAGATTAGGCCATTAGCTATGCATTAAGCCTTGACACTCATTCTCAACATTTTTGGAGTATTTATAGTTGCCTTCCCTGGTATATCTTTCCTGAGGCTTATTTATGCTGTGATCTCTGGAAAACCAGAGTGGGAAACCTGAGAACATCTTTACCAAAAAAAAAATTTCTTATAAAGACTTACTGTTTATGTTACTTAGGCAGAAACCTTTTCTTAAATAACTAGAAATGGGAAGCAAGGCCAGCATATGCATGGGGAGGGGAAATCCACCCACAGCAATACCAGCAGTTGAAAATGTTGGTTGAAAAAGAATAAATTATGGGGAAATAAATCCCGAATCGTTCTCTTAAAGTGTGTTTTTTCCCCAGAGGAAGCTTAATATATTCTTTAGCAACACAAGGTACCCCGAGTTGAATTCACCTGTCTGCAGAGGGTCAAAACAGGCTTTACAGCCTCAAAAGAGCCTTGAAGAGGGATGGAAGTGCAGATGTGCTGCCCAGAGATGAAGGACATCTCTCAGGCTTCAAATCCACCATGAAGGTGAGCTGGCAGGTCTCTCCAGCTACACAAAAAAAACAGTGGGATGAACCAAGTCCTGCTCCAGCGCAGATCAATTACAAATCCTTTCCCTTGTGGGTATGTACCCATATTTATGGCAAGCATGAGAGCTGGCTGGGAATGCCAGTGCGGGAAGCATTGCTTCTTGGCTCCAGTGAAGCTTTAATTTCTCCTTGCAAAGAGAAACTGCATTTCTATGGGTTATGTGCTGGGGGGTGCCAGGAGGAACATGAGGTATGAGATGAATAGGTATGAGCATACCTCGTCTCCCTTCCCCTCCTTGCAAGAGCATTGCGAGGCCACTGCATCAAAACCAGTGAGGCATGCAGATACTCAGACAAAAAGAGACATAAAAACCCTTTATGGAGACACGGCCCTCAGGGAGATACCGTCCTGGTGATGTTTCTGAAGTTCTGTAATAAGAGAGAGGAAATGGAAGAAATATCTCTAAGAGATTCCCCAATAGTGGGAATGCTGAATTGCCGTAATGAGGGAAATCGCTCAACATCAGCCATGGTTGGCAGGAGCCATCAAATCCACAGGATCTCACCCAATCCCTCTCTTCCTCTGACCCCCGACACTGAGGGAACTGGTCTCATTTGTAGTCTGGTGAAAGATTTATACAGTTAAGCAAATAAGAGCATTTGGCCCGGCATTGCCAAAACTATGTCCCATGTTTGTTGACTGATTTATTCCTTTGTCTAATTGTATTCATGAAAAAAGCAGCTCACTAATGAATGGAAAAAGACTCTACATGGCCAGCAAAAAAAAAAAGCCATGTTTAGTTTACAAAATAGCACAGTCTTCAGGGATTTTCATAAAAACTACGGAGACAGTCCAAATCGGCAATGAAATCAGATTCCTGGTGGCTGCTGAACTCTTTTGGCTTTTTCTGTGTGTGTATTAAATTGCAAAAAGCAATTATTTATAATTTGTTTTTATAGAAATGCTGGTGCACTTTTTTGCCTGGCAAATTATTTTGTGAAATGGAAAAGGCTATTGTTCATTCCTTTGGTAAAGTCTTTGTTACTTAGCATATTAAACTGCAAATCACATTTTATCTGAAAATATGGCTGGTTATTATTAAGTTTTTAATGGTAAAGCCCCAAAGCTCCAGCTAATATCGAGGCCCTGCTTGGTGCCCTGCAAACACAAAAAGAGGTTGAAACTCAGATGAGGGAAAAGAATTAGATCCTCCTTGTCATGCAGATGGAACCCTAACAGACAGAGGGCTTTAACGACTTTCCTGAAATCACAGAGGAAGTCTATGGAACAGACTGGAGTCAGACTTGATCATCCTTTGGACGCCACTACCCTTGTTTAACCACAGGCCAGTTTCTCATCTCTAATATTCTGGAAAAATTAAACCAAAAGAGAACATTTCTGAATGCTGGAATTTGACAACAAAATACGCAGATGGGGCAGAGACTGTGTCAATTGTAAAAGAGTTTTGGAAAAATCCCCTGGCCTGAATTCAGTAGAGTTACACCAAGAATAACATGACCAAATAGGAAGAAAAATCTCAGTTCTTTGTACCCATCCAGTCTCATCGGCTTCAGCAGGACCTCGCCTAGGGAGGAGCCTCTCGTGCCTGCTCACACCAAGTGGCACCTCGCTTAGGATGATTTCAGCTCAGCCAGAGAACTCACCTCTGGAGTCATCTCGCAGGTGCTGCCATGGCCATGGCCCACCTCTACCCCAAAAATCACTCCTGAGCAAACAGAAACCCCTTAAGTTTCAGTGAGCTGCTGCCACGTGGTGGAGAAGGGCTGCTGGGCTGCCCAGAGAGCAGCCACCAACCTTTTCCTTCAAGCAAAAACATCAAAAGACAGCAAATGCTGCCAGCCGCTAGTGGTCTGCTATGCTAGGATGTTGACAAACTGGAAAAAAAATGATTCTTCCCTTAGTGAAAGCCCAGGTCTGCTGCATGAGCTCTCTCCTGGGCAAGGGATGATCTGCCCCAGGCTTGCCATTCTTCCTAGTGCTCAAGCCACACTTGTTTTAAGCAAGCATGACACAGCCATCTACGTAGGAAACTGTGATTAAAGGAGTGGTTATACCGTCAACTGCTGAGCAGGGTCTGAGCAAAACTGCACATGCTAATAAGTGATGGCCCAGAAATGATGGATGCTTCTGCTGCCTCTGTGGTTGCATCTTCAGCTTACTGGCATGTTGGCGTGACCGACCTTCAGACAACTCACTGATGGATAATGGATGAACCCTGGGCTCCAAGATACAAACAGTGTGTTGGAAGTCCAAAGTTTATAGCCAAAGAATATGCTAGATGTGACAAAAACGGATACACACACACATGCAAATAAAACCTCATATTTAGCCTCCAATATGCAGTATTTCATTCAGCTGGTATTATACAGCCACCTTCTGGAATTGCAGCAATGTCTGGAATGCAAAAGCTGTTTATTATTTAAATAACATTTAAGCCATTATAATTTATATGAGAATTGTAACTGATTGGGGCTGTATGGAGGTTCTTGTTGTGGTTTGCCGTAGGAATGCTGCAGATTTCCTCTGCACACATTACATTCTGCACACAATGGGAGCCCAAGACATTTTCAGCTAGTCTCGAGCTTCCTGCATTTACCAAAACATTTTCCTGTGTGAGAATCAAACAATTGCCTGATTTATAACTCCTGAGCATTCAGGAGACCACCAGCAACACAATAGAACAAGAATCTCTCTGTCAGTTAGCCTTCCGACAAAGCTATACACAGCACAAACAAAATATAGATGCGTATTCAGGGTTTCTGCTAACGTATGGTTCTGTATAAAGCAATCAGAGAAGGGCAAAGCATGTGTCTGTAAAACCTCACACATCACAGATGCGGCTTCCCTGCACAGAGCAGGGTCTGTGTTACATCCTCAGATAAATCCTTCCCTGCTCAGGGCCAGGAGAGATGTGTCCCCTCCCAGCCTTGCTCCATTTGGCTAGCTGGTTTCTCCACATGGACTCGGGACCTATGTGGAGCCAACATGGGATGTGGAGGAAACGGGACTGCTGCCCCCATGCCCAGCTGGCTCCAGCCACTACGTGGGTGGGGGACAAGCCTACGTTGCAGATACTCGCTGCCTACGGATGGAAGAGGTGGGACGAAGGTATCCATAGTCACACAGGGCTGGATTTATCAGCAGCTCAGAAGCAGTGAAATGCACAAACATGGCTAGACACCCCTTGATGTACCTGAGCTCTAAATGCCTTCCAAAGCCTCATCCAAGGTCCTTATTTTTCTCTCTCTAGGCAAACACTTCAGCTGAAGGCTTGAATGGGATTTGTAAAGTCAGAACAAACCCCCGAGTTCACACTGTTGCAAGTTGGAGCAGAGCACACACTCCTGCCTGTCATCCAACTCACCTGGGAAAACTCTTTAAAGCTCTAGAAGACATTGCCCTTGGAGGTATCTGCTCTGCCAGCCAGGCCTGCATTGGCAATAAAGGCTGTAGTCACGTCTGCTTGGGGAGAACAATTGCAAACTTGATTTTAGCTAGGAATACAAGAGAGATGACAGTCCCAAAACTGCTGGTTTTTTGTTCAAACCACCAGAAGTCTTTGGAGACCCTTCACTGCTTCCACCTGGCCTTCCCATCCTCCCTCTGCTTGAATTCCCCTGAGACAAAGAGAAAGCAAACCTCCTTTGCTGGAGGTAGAATTTCCTTGCAGGCTCCTTAGCACTGAGGTCACAGAGGGGACCCACTAACGGCTCTCGAGTGGGATAGCAGGAAACTTCACAGTGGTTTGGGGAAAATTTTCAAGGTTAAACCCATGTCGAACACTGAATACAACTCTAGCACGGACAGATATATAAGAGGTAGAAAAGTTTACAACACACATTCCTACAGTCAATCTGCTCTATCATACAATTAAGTCCCACTTAAAATACATCTGAAACTTCACTGTTAAGAGGCCAGCACCTGCACAGTACCATTTGCTTCTCTTTTTTCCTGTTCAGTCTCTATAAACATGGCATTTCTTCAGAGCAAAGGATGAGGATGCATTCCTAAGATGTTGCAGGTACGTCTGACACACAAAAAAACCCCCAAACCTGTTCAATTGTGTCTTTAAAACACTCTCTTGAAAGCTCATTGCTTATAATAATTCTTCATAATTATTTTGGAATAACACCAGGAGTTATGAACAAAATTTGCCTCTCTGTAAAAAATCAGAGCAAATTGTGCAGACTGTTACGATCCAACCCCAGTGCCAGGGGCAATTTAAAGTGGGACATGAGTGGCACACAGAAGTTTTCCTAAGAGAAAAACCCTAAGAGCTATTTATTTTTATAAAAGATACTTAAATAATTTTTAAATCTTGTCCCCAAAACAATCTCAGGCTCACAACCCCTCTAAGGCTGTCATTGCGCAAAGGTATTAGCACTTGCCATGGACTTGCCACCAGAGAAGGAGAGAAACCCAGACCCTTCTGCAAGGAGTGGCAAAAGCATTTATGCCCTGGGAAGAGCACAGAGAGTGATTTAGTGCTTTCAAACATGCCAAAGGACAAGAGTTTGCCAGCCTTAACTGGAGCTGTCTGCTGCTCATGGGAGGGCTGGATGATGGCTGTGACCAGGATGCACTTAACATTTTCTGTTGCAATATTTGGTTTTGAGGCTTTTTGCTTTGATATTGCTGCCTAATTCTAAGTCATTCCTAAGGCCAAATGCAAGGCTTGCATAAAACAGCAATGCCTGCATAGTCTTGGGCTGGACTTGCCACTGTCAGTACCATTTGGCATTCGTTAATCTTTTCGCACCCTAGAGAGGCTGAAAATAACCCATCAAGATCTCAGCACTTGGAGTGCTGCTCCCTGGTTCATGCATTTCATTTCTGGAACACACAATTCCCTATATCAAAGTCTTTATGGACTAAACCCAGGATCCATCATCCGGTTTTTCCAGAAATCAATCAAGACCTGCAAATTTTCAATCCAAACTGGTTGAGAACCAGTCCTGCCAAAGCAGCAATAGGACTTGAGCATTTTGCAAATAGTTTAGGAGATTCAAAACAAAGGAAAAGAAAAAGTGCTGCTAGAAAAAGGGGGTCTATCCCAGCTCATTTTCCTAACACCCTACCAGAAAGCAACAGGATTACTTCTCTAAAACCGCCCCAACAAAGGTGCTAGGAAGAAATTACCCTGGCTTCCTACATTGGCTGGGTCCTGGAGACTCCTGTTAAAACCAACATCGATCTGTTCAGCAGCTCTGCCCAGGCTCTCTCCTCATTACCTTCAAGACAAAACAATAAGAATTTATTCCTTTTATTTATTGCACAGCACAGCCAGAGGATTGGTGGGTTATATTCCTCCTGAGCCTCGGCAATTAAATAATTTGCCAAATTCAGCTGTCTCTGCATAGGTGAAGGGACAACCACCTCGAATCCTGCCAGAGGTGCCCTTGGAAGCTGTGGGACTGCAGAGGCAGGTCAGTGGAAAATCTTGCTTAACAATTCTGGTGCATGAAAAGAAAAGGCTCTAGATTAAATTTGCAGGTTGGCAATTAAAAAAAAAGCCATTCTCCCATCTGCAAAGCAAGTGCATTTGATCTAGAAAGCAATGAGACTCCATAAACTTAGCACCTACAGGTATATTTTTTTTCCTTCCAGAGCAAAATCACTACCACTTGGCCACTGTCAGCTTAAATGATTTCACCTGTTTTATATTTTCCATTTGAATACCAATGATGACCAGCTGACTCATTTTTACTTTGAGAAGAGCTGCAAGATCTGGATTACTTGGCTTTAAGCTGAAACCCTGACCCCAATTCACTGAGAATTTTGCCTCTGATTTCCATGCTGGCCAGGATTTAATCCTCAGGTCTTTCATGCAGCTCCTCTTCTGCTTTTACTCTTAGGAAAACATTAGTTTCAGACTTGCTCGGTCATGACTATGTTTGAGAATGTGACTCATGGTTCATATTAGAAGAATTTGTACCGTGTAATTTTGAAATGCCTTCATGTGTAACTGCAGGCTCACTGGGGGACAGTGAGATGCCTGATATCCTGCACAGCATCAGCGTGGGTCTTTAATTGCACCTTTATGAAATTAAAGCTTAACCAGGAGTCGGGTACAAGTGCATCTCTTCGTGCCTGATCCTCCTGTCCTCAGTCAGTCCAAAACACACACTACCTGAAGATGAGGTTTGGGCACCTGGATCTCACTGCCCTACAAACTTGTTTTAGGGATAGCTCCTGCAAGAAGCAGCAGAGCAGCTGTTAAGGGTAACTTTTAAGGCTACAGAATGATCTGAGGGTTTTTCAACCTGGTCACAGCACAGGAAAAAACGTACCTTTCTCCTGCACTGCGCCATCTACCAAGGGACATTACAATCATGTGTAATCACAGCAATGGTCCAAAGTAGCAGCTCCTTTTAGCTTCTGTCCAAAATTTGAGAACTGGCTCATTAAGAAATAGCTATGTCAGTGGATGTACTGCAAACTATTAAAAAACCTGTAAGCCAGTGTTACCCGCGGTCTTCCACCTCCTCTGCTCTGTTACAGGATATGGCACTTGGTTTCTCTTTGGATCTGTGGGATGCTGAAGGCTAGTAGGATTTGTGCTGACCGCTGTTGTGGATGGCACATGCAAATGCTTAAATGCTGCCCCATGTATAACACAGGCTGAGCTCCCAGCAATGAGTCACAGCACTAATTGTTCTGCATGACATAAACATGTTTATAGTGCACTGCTGGATCCAGGTACAATTAACCCTCTGCTCTGTAGGAATACATACTGTATTGCGGGCAGGGCAGCCTTATTGCAGTTAAACTGCTGTAAAATTAATGTGATGGACTCTCCCAAGGGAGCTCATCGAACCACTCCCTTTGCAGGTTCACCACTGGCTGGGTTAGGTTTGGTCCACATTCAAAGCTTGCAGCAAAATGAATGCTATGAATCTAGCAGGGAGATTATAAAACGATTACTTTTCAAGATTAAAAGCAAATAAAATTTTATCTCTGTGTCTTCAGAAAGTTACTACGCTAAAAGCAAATTTAAGGCTGTAGGCGAGAAGATAAATTAATTAAAGAATACAAACAAGAAGCCAGGGGGTGGGGAGGGGGGAGAAATTATCTCATTGTGCTGCGTCATCACATGATATCTCAACACGCCATCGTAGGGAAAGGAGGGAGCAAGGCCCGAGGGAAAGGCAAATAAAAAGAGGGAATCCAGCTTGGGCAGCGAGAGGAGGAACAGCCAGATCCCGCAGCACCGTATTGCTTTGCCACCCTCTCCCAGGGAGGGAACCAGCCACAGAAAGATGTGGAGGAGACAAAGCTCCTGGGGCTCCCCGAGGCATGCCAGCCCTGCACAAAACCAGGTATGTGCCACAAGGTCCACATCGTCTACAACTGCATCTCCTTCTCTTGGACTTCAAGGTTTGAGCTAACATTGAGCTAAGTCACTCTCCATCTTATTTGAAAAGTTATGGCAGTCCAGCGAAGTTCCCAGTGACTAGAAAAGGGGAGACAAAACACCCATTTTTTTAAAAGGGCAAAAAGGAAGACCCGTGGAACTACAGGTTGGTCAGTCTCACCTCTGTTCCTGGCAAGATTATGGAGCAGATCCTCCTGGAAACTATGCTAAGGCCCAGAGAAAACAGAGAAGTGATAGGTGACAGCCAATATAGCTACACTAAGGGCAAATCATGCTTGACAAATCTGGTGGCCTTCTACAGCAGGGTTACAGCATCGATGGATAGGGGAAGAGCAACCGACATCATCTACCCGGACTTGTCTGCAGCATTTGATACTGTCCCACGTGACATCTTTGTCTCTAAAATAGACAGACATGGATTTGATGGATGGACCACTCGGTGGATAAGGAATTGGCTGGATGGTTGCACTCAGAGTTGTGGTCAACATCTCAATGTCCAGGTGGAGACCAGTGACAAGTGGTGTCCCTCAGAGGTCCATATTGGGATCCGTAATATTTAACACTTTTGTTGAGGACCTGGACAGTGGGACTGAGTGCACCCTCAGTGAGTCTGCAGATGATACCGAGATAAGTGGTGTGACTGCTACTCCAGTGGGAAGGGAGTCCCAGAGGGACAGGCGGGAGAGGTGGGCCCATGCGATCTTCATGAAGTTCAACAAAGCCAAGTGCAAGATCCTGCATCTGGGTAGAAGCAATCCCAAACATGGATACAGGCTGAGCAGACAATGGATTGAGAGCAGCCCTGCAGAGGACTTGGGGGTGTTGGTTAATGAGAAGCTCAACGTCAGCTGGCAATATGTGCTCGCAGCCCAGAATCATAGAATTATAAAATCATTTGGGTTGGAAGAGACCTTCAAGATCATCGAGTCCAACCATAAATCTACACTGCCAAAACCACCCCTACACCATGTCCCTCAGCACCACGTCCACCTGTCTTTTAAATACCTCCAGGGATGGTGATTCCACCACCTCCCTGGGCAGCCTGTTCCAATGCTTGATAACCCTTTTGGTAAAGAAGTTTTTCCTAATATCCAACCTAAACCTCCCCTGGCACAACTTGAGGCCATTTCCTCTTGTCCTATTGCTTGTTACTTGGGAGAAGAGATTGACACCCACCTCGCTATAACCTCCTTTCAGGTAGTTGTAGAGAGTGATAAGGTCTCCCCTCAACCTTCTCTTCTCCAGGCTAAACAATCCCAACTCTCTCAGCCAATCCTCATAAGACTTGTTCTCTAGACCCCTCACCAGCTTTGTTGCCCTTCTCTGGACACAAAAACCAACTGTATCCTGGGCTGTATCAAAGGAAAGGTAGCCAGCACGTCAAGAGAGGTGATTCTGCTCCTCTGGTCTCGTGAGACCCCACCTGAAGTACTGCATCCAGCTGTGGAGTCCACAGTACAAGAAAGACATGGACCTGTTGGAGCAGGTCCAGAGGAGGGCCACAAAAACGATCAGAGGGATAGAGCACCTCTCCTATGAGGATAGACAGAGAGTTGGGGTTATTCAGCCTGCAGAAGAGAGGGCTCCAGGTACACCTTATTGCAGCTTTTCAGTACTTAAAGGGGGCTTAAAAGAAAGATGGGGACAGACTTTTTAGTAGGGTCTGTAGCGATAGGACGGGGGGTAATGGTTTTAGACCAAAAGAGGGCAGTGTCGGACGAGATATAATGAAGAAATGTTTTATGATGAGGGTGGTGAAACACTGGAAGAGATTGCCCAGGTGGTGGTAGATACCCCATCCCTGGAAACAGTCAAGGTCAGGTTGGACGAGGCTCTGAGCAACCTGCTCTAGTTGAAGATGTCCCTGCTCATTGCAGGGGAGTTGGACGAGCTGATCTTTAAAGAGCCCTTTCAATCCAAACCATTCTATGACTCTTTGATTGCCAAGCTATAGCTTAACCCTAATTTTCGCAGAATAAAGTGAATGTATTGTTCTATGCATAAATCTTGTCAGAGAGTCATACGGACTCAGCGCAACTTGAAAAATCTAGAGGCTGGTGAATACAGCTACGACGTATTTTATCCCTTCAGAAGCAGATTTAAAATCCGCACTTTTCAATGACCGGCTCTCACTTGAGCTGCACGGGGCTGTCCGCAGGCTGGTGGCATGGAGCGCGGTGTCCCCTTGGCAAACCATCCCCAGAGCTCTCCCGGCCAGCTGGGAGGCAGCGGGAGCGCGGTGTGAGGGACATCCCAGCCAAGAGCCCCTGCCAGGCGGCCAACGGCACCTCAAGTCGCAGACGTCCGGCTCATCCGCAGACATCCCGGGAGCTGGACCACGGGAGAACGGGCTAACAAGACAGGGGGACACCGAGGTGCGGGAAGACAACTGGGGGAAGGTGGTGGTGGGGGGAGATGGTGCTGGAAACCCAGCCCTGCCGCGGAGCGGCGGCGGGGGCGAGCTGCGGGGGGAGCGTGGCGAGCGCCCGTCCGCATCTCCCGGGCCCGGCCGACATTAGAGGGCACCATTGCCCCACACATGGGGGACATCCCGGCTCCAAATCCGCTCCCCCCAGGCTGGGGGGAGCGGCCGGGAAGGGGGAACCGCCCAGGGATTCGGCCGGCACGGGAGGGGCCAGGAATGAGTGGGCAGGGGGCTGGAAAGAGGACGCGAGTGGGGCAATTCAGGCTCGGATTCATTTACTCTCCCTCGAAAGTGTTTTTCAGGTCTTTATCCGCAGGATTCTTTAGACACCCTCCAGTTCTCGCAAGCCTGTCACTTTCATAGTCGGATTTTAAGTATCTTCTAGCGGTTTGGGTTGTTGGGTTTTTTTTCTTTTCATACTGTTCGATTTTGCTTTCTCTAGGTGCACCCTAGGACCCATCTGAAGATCCTCCTGATGCACTTAGCGCTGCTCTCGGCCTTGTTTTTGGACCAGGCACCTCCCCTCTGCAACGGTCCAAGCCATGGACAAGTCAGGACTCATGCAAGACTATCAGCATTAAAAAAAAAATGAAAATGTTTACTTAAGAAACATGAAACTAAATATAAAACCTGTGCAATGGCACCCCCCCCCCCCCCCCCCCCCCCTACAGAAAGTAGAAATAACCCATGAAAAGCTACTCCAAAAATAATATTATCATGGATCAGGACAAAAGGCAGGGGGAATGTCAAAACAAGCAAATCGCAAACCTCTCGTTTGATACAAAGCCTGGCAATGAACAATACCTGTGAGCACAGAGCATGACTTTCACAGAAATGATACCAGTAGAAAAGCAGGGAGTAAAAATAAATGGGAGTATTTAACTGCTGCTCAAATATGGCTCCACAGACAGCAAAAAAGAGACAGCCTCCACAGGTACGTACTGCACGCCCAAAATGCTGTTTGCTACCCACCATTCCCAGCCTGCTTTCTGAGTTAACAGCACGGTGTCGATAAGGCTCGCCACGCCACTGTTCACAGAGAGCATCCCACAAACCAGTCAGGATTCCAATCAGTCACGTAGGGCCAGATGGCGAGTGGACTTCATCTAGTGAAACAACATGATGGAAAGAGAAAAAGAAGATTGTGAAGAGAGAATGCGATGGCCCCCGGTGCACTGGCAGGTCCATCAATAGATTAGGCTAAATTCACTGCTACCTTTGTGCTACCCTAATGATGCACAGCAGCTGGACAGCAAGGCTCGCTGCTCTTCTTTTTACAACTAAGAACAGAAAGAATAATTACAAAAAAGTGGAGGAAATTAAATGAAATAAAGCATTTTTCTGAGGTGTTAGCTTTTGCATATTTTTGAGAACACAAAAAAAAGCAATTCAAATTCAATTAAAACTCCCAGAATTTTTTCAGGGTTCTGCTCTGATTACCTTCTCCCATTTTAACCCCTGAACTAGTGTGGTTTTGCCCCGCTATCAAATCTAGTAATTTGACTTTTTATGACCATATGAAGAACTGGAAAATTCTGAATGCTCACCAGCTTGAATAATTCTAAGCATCACTTTGCTGGTGAAAAAGCCTCGATGAGAAGGTTGGGCAGGTCTGTGCTAACTTGAACTGTAATTGCAATTGGTTTATTTAAGCAGGATTCCAAAATACCTAGCAAAATTGCCAGCGGCATAAATGCAAAACTGCAAATTGCTTGTGATCACATGCATAGTAAGAGAGAAGTGCATGGGAGATAAAGTACCAATGTTTATTGGTCTGTATCTCTGCTAAAGCAACTATGGAATATAACATGTTCTGAAATGCAGCAATCACATGTGGATCACGCAGCATTTGAAGAATCCCAAGTTAAATATTGTTGACCGTATACAATAACGGTGTATTAAAGGAAATGAGAAGGGAGCAAAGCACAAACCTTCAAGCCTCAGGGGCCCAGCAACAGGTTTGTTTGTCTGGCAACACGCTGAGGACAGTTCCTGCAGGAGATGTTCACCCTGAGACTGCAGAAGACAGAAGAGTGCTCCTCCGTGGTACCATGTGATGGGGACCCGTTGGCCAGACCCTCTCTTGTGAAGAAGTTAACCGGGAGCTCTGCAACAACCATGCCCATCAGAACAACAGTGCCAAGGCTCTCTCTTTTGTTACCTTCTTAACGTTTTATCAAATTTCCCTGGTTACTCGTTGCTCAGTTTACAGTGCAAGGACCTCTCTTCCCCTATCTGCCAAGCCGTCAGACTCAGCCCTGGCTCTGATGGTCAACCTGGACTCTTTCCAAACAGGAATAGTCAAATGCAATAAGCCTCCTGCAATCGCAATCCCTTTGCAATGATGGACAAGCCATAAAGGAGTTCGCTTTCCCTCCCCTCCCCCTTTCAGAGCAGAGCGGCCAGCAGGAATACACGCTAGTTAAATTCATTGTTTTTTCTGACATAAGCAGATATGACTTGGCTATTTGGAGCAAAAATGTTTCATTCTTATGGGGCATTGTTCTAACCATAGCGGTAATTACTCCGCTCAGTATTCTGAACCAGGAATTTCTAAAGAAGCTAATGGCTTGGTGGTAGGGGCTCTTGGGTAAGATTTTGTGGCTCGTGTGAGGCAAACTGCTGGTTTAGAGGATCATAACATACCCCTCTAGCCTTAGAGTTCACGGATTCACTAAATTAAAAACATCTCTCTGTGCAAGGCAGTATTTGCTCCTCAATGGGGCTGGATGCTCTCTATCTTCACACAGAAGCAAAGAACAGACACTGCTAGAACTGGAGAGTGAGCAGAAAGTCCCCAGGACTATCACCACCAGCTTAAAACATAGGTGTATAATGGGACAAAACAAACAAACAAAAAAAAGTCAAAGAGATGGGGAGCATTGGCAGTGAGGAAGACGAGCTGGTAACCTCAAACTCAAGCTGCTTTACCTCCCAGGTACCTCAAACACGAGGCAACCACTGAAAATACTTCCCCATTCAAACCAGAGTTCCTCGCATCCCTCAAGCACTGCATAAATATTGGCTAACCTCTGAAAACGGTTTGGAAGGACCACGTTTGTGGATTTTGCAGAGGGCACGCCCACATCTTGAAAATAGCAGGGAAGTTCACTTGCTCGGTTTGCGTTGCAGGAATGTATAAAATCGAGGAGGCAGAAAACAGGAAAGGCGTCCGCTGGCCTCTCCCGGCACTGAGGGAGGACGGCAGCAGGTTTGCGAGGTCTCCTCACAAAGAGCCCCTGTCTGCGGGGACCCGGCCATAGCCATTTGGCTCGCATCTTGAATAGAGGGCACTTTTTCAGCAGGTTTCTCGGGGAACTCAAGGCATTTTCTTCACATAGCACATTTATTTCTAAAACCACCCCATCCTACATCCTGAGAGGTGCGTCTGATGGCTGCTGAAAGAAGTCCCAGCTGAACACTGTGCCATGTTCAACATGTTCCCCAACCATCCCAGCTTGGCCCGGGACCTCCCCCTTCTCTCCCTGGCCAGACCCTTGCTCACCCCCTGCTTTTAAGATGACATGCTTTTAGTGATGGGGAACTAGGAGAACCTTCTTGTGACCTACTCTCTGAATGATATCCTTTGACCTCTGCAAATGATATCCCAGAGACCTCTGCATGGCCACCTTCAAGGGCCATTTTGGGAAGGAAAGGACAGTGTGGTAATATTTACCTAAAATTGCCACATAGGTAAGTTGTGGTCCAGCTCACATGGCAGACCAAGAATATCGGCTGACAACACCACATTTAAACAGGTATCTTCAAAAAAAAAAAAAAAAAGCCTTCACATATCGTAAAATACCCTTGCTACCACTGTTTGTGAAATGAGAGTGGTCTGTCTGTACCATCAGTTGGCAAAGTCTTCTGCCTAGAGTCACTCTACGCCTGCCCAGGAATCTAGCAAGGAGCTGCACCCTGAAGACATTCACTGTGTCTTCTTCTCTCCACCACAAAGCTACAGACCTTTCCCACTGAGCAGCCCACCTGCCCCCACAGACATCAGAACATGATTTCAGGAGATCAAGCCTGCAACAGCATCTCGTTGCTGATCAGGCCGAGCATGGAAAGACCCTTCCTGTACAGGGCACCAGGCTGCAAACTCCTGTCTGCACCAGCTGTGGCCAACCCCGCATCCGTGGGTCCAAAACTATGGGTGCTGCTGGTCTCTCCTGGCGTGGCCAGTCTTTAGGACCACCACTGAGGGTGCAGTACCTGGCAGGCCACGGGAGCTGTCCCAGCTTCTTGAGGCTCCTCATCAGCATGGCAAGGGCAGGAGCGAGTGCCCTCAGCGGTGCTGGAGGGCTGCTCCAGCACAGGCATGGGGTGACTGTGGAAGCAGCATGGAGGATGATGACTTATTTTGACCCAGCTCCGGGAAAGGAAGGGCTTTCCATGGGTGCAAAGACTATTGCCCCTCTTCTTGATGCTGACACCTGCCTGTGGTCACCATTGCCCTAAGGGACCTAAAGCTGCGACCTCTCCAGCCCTGCCAGTAAACTGGCACCCAGGCAGTCTCTGCACAGCCAGCACCACCCTTGGAATTAAAAGTTAATTTTATTCCCTCTAAAGAATGAAACCATCCAAGCTGTCTTTGCTCAAGGGTTCGAGTTTCCCAAAGGCAAGAACCGTAGGTAGATGGAGAGCCAGGGTGTCCCCAAATGCACAGAGTGATAAAGGTCCATCTTTTCCCTTGTTGCTTGCAGATGAAAAGCTCACTGCGGTAACAAGCCTCCAAGGCGCGCATCAAAATTATGATGATGTTCTGGGCCCAATTTTAGCACTGTGTCAATTATGCTCCCCCTCCCTTTCCTTTCAAGCTCCTCCATCCCAAAACAACAAAAGGCAATGATTGCAGTGACCTGCAGAAAATGTAAAGCACAAGCCAGCTGATCCCTGGCAATACAATAGCGAGATTAGTTCATCGGCAGTGAACAAACACGTCTTATGTCGGTTTTTTTAAGTTCGGAGAGGAAAATGCTGTGGTTTTCATGTATTTCTATTCAGCAAGGCTGCAACTTATTACTTCCATGCAGCTGAGAAGCCCTATTTTTAAAAATAGCCTTCAGCTTGTTTTGAAATCTGCAAGCATCTCGCTTTGTTTTGCAGCAGCGTAAGAAAACACCCCGAGCCAGAAACGATCCCGTTTTCCTCCACGCACGCATCACCTCCTCCCCCCCCACCG